>JABBMZ010000190.1:0-33498 GCA_013403795.1 Teratosphaeria pseudoeucalypti
TCTTACTCCTACTTACTTAATCTAGGTTACTAGAGAGATTAATTCGTCCTAAGTCTTTAGCGCTTAATAGTAGACTATAATAGCCTCGCCTAGGATATCCTATAGCTTTATAAGTAAGTATTATATACGTTACGTAGGTATATAGAGTTCTATTTATTCCTCTAGCGTAGCTAAGAATATAGTAAAGGATAAAGTACTCTACTTTTCGCTCTACTTAGCGCTCTTATACTATTAGGCGATAGTAAGCCTATAATTAGTAGGATCTTCGACTATGTCTACTATCTCCTAGTAAAACATCTTCTAGGTATAGTCTAGCGCTAGGTTCGAGACCTTATACTTATTATACTAGGTCTCTAAGGTATCTCCTTTAAGAAATATACTTATATATATAATCTACGCGTATATATTACTATAGGCCTAGCCTAATAATATAAATACCTTCTCTAAATAGTAGATAAAGGTTTTTGCTTCTTTTAGCATCTTACTAGAGAACTTCGATAGAGGTTCGAAGTATAGGCCGCCTAAGCTATATATAGGTATAGTAGGTAAGTTAGCTAACTACGTAGATAATATAGTTACTATCTCTATAGCCTAGAAACCTACTACCTATAGGCGCTTATAACGCGCTACGTCTACTTAGAGGTTATAGAGGCGTTACTCCTTATCTAGTACTACCTACTCTTACTTAAGATAAGCTATCTCCTTATTAACTATCTTCTCTACTTCGAGCTAGTTACTTCTAGCCTCTATATTTAGAGCCTACTTAGCTAGGAGGGAGGATACTAGTTATTATAAGTACTCTATAGGCTATAACTAGAGTAGAGTAATTAGAATTAAGAACGTATATAATAGGCTATCGATATAGAGGTATATAGTAGCGTATAGAGCCTCGGTCTCTAATAATAGAGTAAGGTTAGAAACTAATTACTACCTTTGTTTAGTTACGAAGCGAAGCGTATAATATACGTATATATATATTACGTATAGCTTAGCTTACTAGCCTAGCTGTCTAAGCCTATAGCTCGACTATCTAGTATTATCTATATATATTAGACGATTTTTACTGCGTGTTGCTTAGCCTACGCTAACCCTATTAGTTAAGGATATTATATAGCTCCGTATAGGATATATGTGATTACTATATTCTACCTCTATAAGGCCAAATCGCAGACTGTCTTAGAAGCTTTGTCGCGTCCTAAGCGCGCTCTATCTCTATGTTACATATATGTATTACGCATTCCTTCGTACTTATGCCTAGCCTGCGTAATAGCAAACGTTTCAATCGAAAGACCGCTATCACTCCACCACCGCCGTCGCTTAGTAGTCGGAAAGCCCGTAGTAACGGCTCGACTTAGACTAGAAGCTGAACAGTCCTGACCGGCCCCTTTTCCCGAATGAATAGACGACAACAGGCGCCCGATAAGGGACTGGAACTAGAATGATCAGGTCCCGCAGCAGTCAACCTGCGGTATTAGAGGTCGCCGCCTCTGCGTTGGCGGAGCGGACGGATGGCTTTCTCCAGCCCTGACCCAACGGATCCGTGATTTCGTATGGAACATAATCGTATTAAGGTAAGCGAGAATTAGAAACTGAACAATCCCGACCTCTTTTTTCTCAAGGGCAGTGGATAGACTACAATAGCGCTGAGGAAAAGGCCGACTAGTTTATGTCAGCGACGTAGTTCAGTCGTATAAGGCATTGAGTGAGCACATACCTGTGATGCCTATTGCTAATTCGATTATGGAATAGCCAACGTCGAAAGCTACGCCATTGAGGGGGGACGAGGTCGCGACGGTCGTGCTGCAAGGTTGTGGGTAGCAGGTCAGTTACTGTTGCAGAAATGAGGGGGCAGAAGGATTTGGAGCGTTAGCAATCACATACCTATTCACTACAGTCGACCCGTTGGACCCAGTACCTACTATCTGATCGGCAGATGCAATACCCGATACCAAAGAGCCGCTGACAGCTAAGCCTGAGGGTACTTGTACCCATATTGCAGGTAGCATAGCTGCGGCTGCAAGTCCGTATCCGACGCGGCGAGTCTGGCGGACGTACATGGAGTCGGCGTCGTGGCCCTCCTCGAGCTTGGAGCTGTGCCCTGGGTCCTTTTTCCCGATATTCCGTGCCCTGCGTTTGATACCTTTCCAGTATATTCGCGCCCGATCTTCGTAGAGGTCCAGCAGCCAATTCTCTATTCTTGCGCCAATTCGCGAGTACAGATTTGCCATCACGCCGATAGCAAGCGCAGCCAATGCGTTGCTGACCTGCGTATTACCTTCGAATCGCTTAGCGCTGTAGTAATTGACGAGATAGCCGACAAAGGCAATGAGCAGCATGATTGGTGCTTGTTTCCATTTAGCCTGGTTGATAATGATGAGACACATGGCGAAGGCAGGGACGAAGGCGAAGAAGTACGGGTAGTCCATTTGCTTTCCACACGTCGTTGCCGAAACAGCATTGGTGTCCATGATGCCGTAGATGGCGGATCCGATTGTAATGCCAAACCCGAGGAACAGGGAGTATATGATGGCATAGACCATACGAATACTGCCAGCAACGATTGATCGACTCTGAAGCTCTAGAGAGGCGCACAGCACTATGTATCCTGGCAGAATCAAAGCAATCGATGACTGGGCCAGAGCGGCGAAGCAGAAAATGTGGCCACCTTTACCATCAGGTATGCTGCCGAACGCGCGGGAGAGGAACGAGGTGATGACTGTGGCCGAGATCTCAAACACGTTGGCATAGAGTTCCGAATGAGGAGCAATAACGAGCTGGAGCACACCCAGAATACAGCCCAGCAGAAAGGCGATCGGCAGATCGATCAATCTGGAGCCGAACGCGAATGGCCCGACAAAGGCGGCCGCAAGACCGTATACCGGGATCCGGAGCAGACGACTGTGCTTGGGCTTTTTTTTGGTGATCTCGTGCAGCCGTTGTGTCGCCTCCTCCACACCAATTCTATCATGGACCACCTCCTTGTAGACTTCATGCGTATCCCGCAGCTTTCCAAGATCTAGACCCTGTGTCACACGCACTAGCTTGACTTCCGTCGTGTGAGTGTCTGGATCGTCGAAGGACATGATCATTGAGCCTGGGATGTACAAGAACTGGGCTTGTATCTCTAATACCCTCGCGCTCATGTTCATGTACTCTTCCAAACGATGCGTTGGTGCGCCGTACAACATCAGTGCCCTGCACAACTTCATAAGGTACTTTTGCCGTTGTATGGTCTCAGCAATATGTAGTGTGATGCGTATCTTCTCCTCCCTCAGCGGTTTGCTAATGCGATTGAATGCCGCCATCGCTGATGAGCTATGAGTTCGCATGTGCTTCGGCCTCTTCTTCTTCTCGTCTTCGGCCTGCTGCTCCTTAAGACGTTGCGACACTTGCTCGCCAAGACCGGACAGTGCAGGTGAGCCAAGGCTCGCGGAACTACCGATCAATTGTGCCAGAGACGACGTCGATTGATTTCTGTGCTTTTTTGTCCCGAACCAGGTCGGCGTCGACGCACCTGACTCCGGAGGGGAATGAGTCGGCGTCGTGCCGGTACTCCAATCACCACCTCGAGAATATCGTTTGTTGATATGATGTTGTTGTTGGCCATATAGCTTTAACAAAGAACCGAGTATGCCGCCTCTGAACTCTTTAGCTTGCTCCCTGCAATCCTCATAGAAAGCCTGGTCCTCTAAAGGAGTCATGGCACCAGATCGCGGGCCAGTGGGCGACTTGTCTTCACTTTGCAGAGACGAGAGTCTCTGGTACACGGTGTGCTGCCTCACCAACTTGTGTGCTTCGACCGTGGACTGCTTCCTGTGCTCATTGACAGTCGATAGCTCAACATCAGAGTCATAGTCGACGCCATCGACGTTCGATAGATTCTGCAGTGGTATTTCCAACTCAGTGCCACGGCGAAAGCGATTCTTGGATTGGCTTGTAGCTTGACGTTCGGGCGAAGTGTATCTGGAATTCGGTTCTGACCGAGCCCGTTCATCAGTTTCAAGACGTTTGCCTCTTTCATAGGCCTCACGGGCGCGTGCTTGACGAATGGCCCGTTGGCCGTCGTCATCAGGGCCCTCGATATCAACGAATTCCGGTCCATCGTTCTGATTCGATAGAGTTCGTCTAATAGCTGGCCTCGGACGAGAGCCGGGCACAGATAAATTGGGCAGTGACTGATTCAAGGCAGCATGGATCTGATGGGTCTGCTGTGGCGATAATTCCGGCAGATGAGACCTTGGTGCAGATCGGTCAGAATGATCGTGCGGTAACATGAAATCCCTACTGCCGGGTCGACTATGGTTTGGACTGGAAGATCCACTAGCTCTGGGTGAACCCCATGGCGGAGTGACTCCTATTCGCGGCGGTGACAGATTACGCTCTGGGGACTTTGTCCCAGTAAGCTGACTGACGTTGCTGACGTTGGCATTTCTGTCTTTAGGATCGACAGCTTCCCTGAATCCAACTCTCTTTTTCTCTAACCGTTTCGCACCCGCGCTTCCCGGCTGGGACTGTCCAGCGCTAGAGCCGAAACTCTCCGGCTCCTGCACCGATGCTGGTGAGGCATTTTGCATTGTTGTAGCATCGCCAAACGGGTTTGCGAGCTCTTCCACCGGTGTCGACATCTTGTTAATAAGGGGTCGAAATGAACGCTAGATCGATCCAGTCAGATAGCTGAGAACAATGAGCCAGAACTCCCAACCAATCGTTGCCAGATCCGTAACGATAATTACAAGTTTTGCATGAACAAAGAATCTTGAGCCTCCTAAGTGGTGTGTCTGTCGTTTCTTGAATGTATCGACGATTTGCCTTGGAATCTTGAGGCAACACTCGTTTAGAGAGCCGGTGTCGAAGGGTTGTAACCTGGAGGCAGCTACTACGTTGATTGCGTGTAGCTGTGCTGCAAATGGATGTGGCAATGATATCGTTTATCAATGCGTGGTCAGAGTCAAGGCGACACCATCAAGCCGACCGCTACACTTTGTGGGTGCGAATAAACCTATCGCTTCTCCGTAGCGTACTGGTGGGAGTTCAGCGAATAAGTGGTGTAAGGTTCGACGCGAAAAGGCTATCAAAATTCTCTGGTTAAAGCTGGTTTGCAAAGAGATTTTCAAGATTTTCGCGGAAGGCAAGTTTGTATACAGTACCTGTTTACAGATGAAAGGTAGTGTAGGAGGAAAGACTCACGTTGCACTTCCCTTCAGCAAGCCGAAGAGGCGAGGGACAAAGCAAAGCCATGGAGTGAGTGCTCCCTAGTTAGATAAAGCAATGACGCTGTCTCACCTCGCTGGACCCATATGCCGCAAGTATCAACGAAAAATGGGTCCACTGATGGCGACTGCATTCCAGAGATTCCATCCGCTACGTATCTTCATCCACATATCGCGCTGGAAACGCTTCACGTGCGCGCGCAACCCGACATGGACTTGTGGGTCTCTAGCAACCGCGGTGCAGACCTGAGTATGTGGCGTGCGTGGTGTCTTGGCCATAGTGGTGTCTTGGCCATACACACTGTACAACAGCAATCGACCCCCCCGGGCCGCGCCATCACCATGGCCCACCATGTCGGTTGGATGGTCCGGTCGGGCTCCCAGACGGTGAGGTTGTAGGCGCATCGTCGGCGAACATCATATACGAAGGCTAGACCTTCACAATGCTTCGCGCGTTTCGAACAAGAACAGCCGGCGTCATTGGTCGCCAGAGGGACATGATTGCATGCAGCCAAACCGAGCAATCAGAACCTGCAGAGCTTACGCAGATCGCCTGCTCTTACACCCATATGCGATTCTCAACACCTCAACGGCGAATTTTGAAGGGTGAAGTCCTGTCGTTGGGAGGATGGCGAATGCGGCAGGATTCCTTTCCGCAACCTTCTTTGACGCCGTGGGCCAAGACTCCGCGGCACTACTGTAAGCTGCATGTACTTTTCACATGACTGCGAACCAGGAATCGCAAACGAGCATCCCAAGAAGCTGGGCGCAGCCGCGCAAGGCGTGCATGTGGGTTTCGGGATACAGCTTTGACCTACAGGAACCCGGGAGAGCGACGCCGGGGTCAAGGATTTTCCAATTTTAAGATAGATCTTGGTGCCTAATCAACTGTCTCGTCCAATCACAAGTGGTGTTGCAATTATACAGCTGTTTTGGTAAAGTGCGCACGAGCCTCTTCCAGAGATCGTGCAAAGGCGTGGTCATTTCTCAGTACCAAAAATTGCAACGCCGGCATGACGGCTCGAATAAACCATCAACTTGGGCTGGCCGACGGTCGTGCGGCTGCCAACACCAAGAGCCAGCGCACACAAGGTCCAAATGCAATGCCGGAAATCGATCCGGGCACGATGCAAAGCGCACGATGTAGAAAGAAAGGGAGCAAGAGGTATACCGCGCCAACAGGGACCATCATGGCTATCATTCCAGGTCATGCAGCATGCTCCCAACCCTACGAAGCAGCCGCCAGCTTTCTGGCACTGCACTGACGCGTCATATCATGACCTCGCAACCATCACAAGCCGCAGCTCAGACCTACTGCCACCCTCCCCTCCCCTCCCCCTTCTCCGTCCTCTCCGCATCGCTATTCGTGCCCGCCGTACTGTTGGTCCCACCATACCCGGAGTCCCGGCTATGCACCGTCTCCTCCTCCTCATCATCCGCGAAATCGATATCAAACTCCGGCTGCTTAACCTTGCTCTCCGTCTCCACCAAGTCCGCGCCGTCGCCCTCGCCATGTCCCGCCGCGCCACCTGCCCACCCTTTCTGTTCTGCTGCACGCGTGTTCCAGCGCAAGGTGCGGGAGATGCTATCGAACCACTCCAACGGCTGGCCCATGACCGTCGGGAAGGGGTACTGTGAGGCGCGGACCACGACTTCGTCGCCACGCCCGAGCTCGACACGTCCTTTGCCGTCGAACGAGACAAAGGCGCCACCGCGGCCGGTCGTGGGCATTGAAACTTTCAGCGCCATGTCGTCATTTAGGAGCATAGGTCTGAAAGACAGGGTGTGCGGACAGATGGGCGTGAGCAGGATGGCAGGGATGTCTGGGTGCACGAGTGAGCCGCCGGCGGAGAGCGAGTAAGCTGTTGAGCCTGTGGGGGTAGAGAGGATGATGCCGTCTGCACTAATGCGGGTGAGGAGGCTGTCATTGGCGTATAAGTCTAAAGAAGAGATGTAGGAGGATGGTCCGCGGTCAATCACAAGCTCGTTCAGAACCTCGTGCGTCTCGCCTTCGATCTTTGTGCTTTGCGGGTCATGCGAGGCCACTGACAGTCCTCTGTTGCCGTTCGTCGAGACGCCAGAGATGGATGAAAGGGAAGCCGAGGAGCCTGCAGTTGTAGAGAGCGAAGCGGCGGAGCGATAGACGGTACACGTGAAGCGCATGCGCATGTTTATCCGCATGCCAGGGTCACCCATAATGTAGTTGAGCTGCTCCCTGTACCGCGAAAAATCAAAGTTCGTCAGAAAGCCTAACGATCCAAGGGAGAAAGCCAGTACTGGAGGGACAATCCGTTGAAATAACCAGGATGTGAATAGCACGGTGCCGTCGCCTCCAAGTGTGATGACCAAATCGAAAAGCTCAGGTTGTTCCAAGCATAGTGCGGGTGTCCAAAAGCGCAGCATATCCGTAAATCTCTGATCCTTAGCCCAAAGTCCATCACAATCGAACCTGCTACTCTTCCTCAACTTCGAGTCCACCCACACATTAACCCCGACGTCTTTCCCATACCGTGGCGTACTCAACAACCAGTCCGCCAGCTCCCGCGTCAACGTCACAAGAGTGTTGTCCCGTGCCTTGGTGATGATCATGATATTCTTCACGGCCCTCTTCAATGGTCTCCTCTGCAACTGCCTGCTGACTTCGCGCACGGAAGCGGCAGTCTGCATTAGCCGACTGTGGCTCAATTGGTCGTCTGCCTTGATTTCGTCCAACACTTTCTCAATGTCCACTGCATCTCCGAAGCGCTTATGGAAATAACACGGGCTCGTAAGTGCCGCCAGACGCGCGATACTCGGGGTTGCGCATATGTTAAATTTACTGAGCACACCGCTCAGGTCTTCACCTCTATCCCGCTCCTTCCCAATTGGGATCCTACTCTTGCGCTCTTTCCGATCAGCTTCTGTTGCCAGCTGCGACGCAAGTACTTCCGCTGTCGGCATAGGAATCGCTTGCGCGCCCGTACTAAAACGTCGCGGTGTCGAGTCCAATGCGAATGGGAAGCCGTTGGGCCGGTCGAAGGAGTTCTGTCGGATGGCCGTTCTCGAGATCGCTTCTGCCGTTGCATGTTTTCCTCCTGCGATGTTGATGGGTAGTGTGGGCGTCGTCTGCTCCGCTCCCGCCATGTCCGGTGTGCCCGGTTGCGTCCTCGCGCGCGCCTGCGGGTGGATGGCCGAATCCCGCTCTTCCATGTTAACTGTCTACTATCACCTCTGATGCGACACGACCTCCGATGCACAAAGAAATAATATGGCCGATGGTACCTGACGCCCTCCTTCGTCGGTTATCAAATCAATTGTCACGCCCGGGCCGCCAGATGAGACTAGTATGATGGTGTGGGCGGTGGATCTGTCGTGCGTTATCTCGTGCGGGCTCGGAGGCGATATGCATGTTGGTGTGAGAGCAACTGGCGCTTATCAAAGGAGAGTAGGGCCATGGAGAGCAGTTCTTGGAGATGAGCGGTAGAGAAAGAGAAGTGGTTTGAGGTACTCACTCAGAGTCGGCGATCGGAGGCAACTCATGCAAGAAGGTTGGGTTCCAATCGTCACCGCGGGACCCGCGCTCCGGCGAATGGTGAGTGGTACATTGTCGGCTTGCCGAAGCTTCTTCATTATAGATCTGAGCGAGTACAACACAATCACTACAGAGGACATCTATCAATCTTCGCCTGCCGTGTGAACCACGATAGAACTCCACCAGATGAGGCACCTGACACAGGAGCATCAAGCTTGCGAACCAGACTGTCTGGCCTTGTAACTTGCGGGCGTGCTAAGACCAAGACCGAGACTCTGTAGCATCAAAGTCTTGGTCCTCCAGGAATCTAGCATGGGACGCGCAGTCTGCCGTAGGCGCAGCAAAGGGAGAGGGCGGCATGGTCCATGGCTGCTGTGCCGGCCGCTTCCTATCTGGGTACGTATTCTTCAGCTATTTGTACTGCCCTCCATCGGAAGTTACAGATTCAAACCCTACAAGCACGAACTGTTGCCGACTAGAAGAAGCAGACATGACTTTCCTGATACAGGGACTGACTATAGTGCAGAAGATGCTTCTCCTTACGATTACTCTCCTGACACGCTGTAGTCGGGAACATTCCAATCGAAATATATTCGATAGACGCTGAGTCGCCTTGTAAATCCGTCGTCGGCCGGCCTGAAAATTCCACAGCCTTTAATTCTAGGGGAGCCGGAATCGAAACGTCCATGTCATCGTGCAGTGGATATCCGTGACATGCTTATAAAACATTTGTTGTAGCGTTGAATCTACGGCTCTCTCTGTAGACGGCGAGGCAAACTGTGTGGACGGACTATCAAGGCTCCTGAGCATGAGGGTCGTCTGTTAATTACTGAAATGCGCAGCAACCACTGCAGGGTCTTCTAACCTGAGAAGTCAATGGGTGGTCTACGTAATACGAGGATTTTAGCAGGACCACGTTTGATGGAGTACGGTGGCAGTGCTCGGGCGTTTGTTCCTTGACTGGCATTCATAGCCTGCTACTGACGATATCACATCTCGCCGAATAAAAGTACATCCCCCTGGTCATAGCTGGGTGTCATTGATTGGGTATCCTTAGGCCAAAAACACCTCATCCCCTCATCCATGTGCCGTATGCCATGTGCTGTTTACCGCGCAAAAGCATGATCGTCTTGTCTGCCACGATATTCGTTTTACTGTGCCTGCTTGTTGATGTCCGCCTCAGCGCCTCTCTGCAGCGTCTTGCCAGTGTCGTGCTGCTTCTGGAACTCCGCTTGCTTCTCGCGGTCGCCGGTGAGACCTGCAACGGCTCCACCAATAGCGCCACCAGCGCGGTTGGAAATGCCAGATCCAAGGTCGGAAAGCTGGCCAGCGGCCTCCTTGCCCTCGCCGGCAGCCCTCTGTTGCTTGCCCTCGTTCTGCAGGCCGCTAGCACCGGTAAGACCGCCAATGGCCTCCTTGGCAGAGCCGATGGTCTGGTCCCAGGAGCCCTGCTGACGGTCTGGGTTGTTGGCCGCCACACCGGAGGAAGAGATGGAGACACCGCCGATGGAGGTGCCGGCGTCGGAGACGTCTTTGCGGGCCTGGCCGAGGTCCTGCTTGTTTTGGCCCTCAGCCTTGATAATGTTAGCATGCGAGCAATTCAGGCGAAGATTGAGCATTGTGTACCTTGTCGGCGTTGGAACCGGTGATGCTTCCAAGAGCGCTCTGAGCCATGCCAGTGGCCGAGTCAATGTAGCTCTGAAGGGTGCTGGTGTTCTTGTCCGACATGATTGCTACGGTTGTTGTGCTTGGTGTGGATTGATCTGAAGTCTGCTGTGATTTGTAAGGGTCCTGGTGTGCTGCGTGAGGTTGTTCGATAGAAGAAGTTTCAGTAGGTACTGTACAGATATAAACAAAAGCCCCGCAGAGACGGTCGCGATGCACCAGCCTCACGACGCAAGAGGCATGTGAACCACGCGGGTAATGACGTATGGCGCTCTTGTCACTCCTGAAACAAGAAACCATGTGGCGCTACCAGCTCGTTCTAGAGCCTCTCAGACACCTAATCCGGAGCACATGCTGGCTAGCATCTCGGCCTGCCATCGCGATGAGGTTCATGAATGACGCAAGCCGCCGGATGGCGGTCTGCAGGTGGACACGAGATAGCAGCACGCGAGGGACGCGCAGCTGCTGATCACGGAATGAGCACCGACATGGGACAGAGGATATGAGAGAATTCCCGGTTCGACATCACCCAGGGCACTACCATCAGAACACAGTAGTTCACCTCAGCGTGCATTCATGTATTTGATCACTGTAATCCATGCATTCTTTTCGTTGCTTCATGTAATTCCTACAATAGTATACACCATATACACCAACATACACCAACATAAATTACCCAGCTCAGATCCAAATTTTCCCCTCCTGATCATTCATAAACATAGACATCGAATCAGGGTATCACCGCCATTCAAAACACCAAACATTGCAAGAACACATCTGCGGCATTTCAATCATCGTCCATGTCCAAAACTTTCGAAGCGTGGGCCAAGACCTCGAACCATTTCATAAGCACCATCAAACAATCCCATTGCCTCCATCCCAATGAAACATGTCGTCTCCATTCGCCGCCAAAACCTCCGCAGGCATCACAATGCCCCGATACATATCATGAATGCCGGGCACGGCACTGTTCAAGTCCCCACCCCCAACCCTCTCGTCCATGCTGCTCCTCCCCTCCTCGGTCGAAAAACTCATCAGGCTTTCCGGGTGCCCGGTACTCATCGTCGCAGCCGTTAAACCAGAAATTGCAGACGCGTTGGTGTCCAAATGGCATAAGGTCCAGAGGTCGTTCCAGTCTGCGTTCGAGCCGCCAGTACCAGAGAGCGAGAGGTTGGAAGTCGATGGATGCGTCGGACCCACGGGCTGCGTTGGTGGCGTGATCAAGGCATCGATTGGTTGACCGCCGTAGCACGCGTCGTAAATGTTTGTAGTCCCGTTGTCTAGACTGCCGAGCAGCTTCTCCCAGTCGGTCGGCTGAGGTTCGGTCTTGACGGGCTGCGCTGCGACCGCAATCATTGTGCGTTCGCCGTCGTTCCCGAAAGATAGGTAGTCGAGGTTGGGCGGTTTCACACATGTCGGCAAAGGTGGTTTGGCCTTCAAGTTCTCTGACGGTCGTCGATGTTGCGGCGGTGCTGAAGGTCGGGGAGCGGTTGAAGCGCTGCGGCTGTATTGTGTTGCTGGGCTGAGAGCAGGTTCGGATCGAGAGACGTTGGTCGGGCTGTACGTGGGTGGCTGCAGAGACGGTTGACTCTGGCTTGCTACACCGCTTGGGTGCAGGCTGATATTGTGCACAGTTGCTCGTCTTTGGTCGTTTGGGGCGTCAAGCATGGGCGTCCTCGGGGATCCGTTTGTGCTGAAACGTGATGCAATGGCCCTGAGCTGCTTGCGCGTCGAGGATGGCAGGTTTGCCGCTGGGTTTATAGTCACTGATCCTTCCGAGTTGCTTTGTGATACGGGAGGGGGCAATTTTGGCTTGGCAGCCGGAGGTGGCGCTAACTGTGAGGTTGGCGACGACGATCGCGTTGGCATCAACGACTTCGCTACGCGACCAAATTCTGCCGCTGAAGGAGCTTCGGAGCTGGCGAGTAGTTCATCGACGATGCCAATCTGCTTGTGGTTATCGCGCAAGATCTTTGAAGTCGGCTCCAGCTTGACACCTTGGAAAAGCAGACCAAACCCAGCCAGTATGAGAAGCTCGTCCTTGTTCAGACAGAACGAGAAGCTCATGCCGCGTTCTGCGAGGAGCTGCACGATCTGTATCATTGATTTGCACGAGCTCGCATGCGTAATCATCGAGGTGGATGATCGGGCGCCTAGCGAGGCGCAGATTACTGGCCGCTGAATTAGAGCGCGAATGTAGTGGTAAGTAAGGGAGAGCAGAGGCGACCTGCTGCTAATGGTGCCTGTGCTGGGTTTGTCCTGAACGAATTGCAAACGAAGATGTGGCGCCAGAGAACTGCTCCATGCATCTAAGTCGTCTGAGAGATCCGACAGCCTCTTCATCGAAAGCTGATACGATGTCTTGGCTGGGAAGACCTCCTCCAGGACCTTTGATAGAATTCGGGCAGCACGGAACAGGGCCAAGGCGCTGGACAGCTTCGTGGATTCGCCCGGAAGTGTTGGTTGAAACCCGCGTTCCGTGACATATTCGTCGTCGGCATCAGCCGGATACTCGCAATTGACGTCCTCATCTTTGACGTGTTTGGGAAGGCCGAGAAGCACGGCAGTAAAGCAGTCAACGGTGTACAATGTCCAGAAAACCTTCTTCCTCGTCTCACAGGTCAGAGTGCCCAAAGCAAAGCGTTTCTGGGATTGATGCAACCCAAGTCGAGCCGACAAGGTAGTCGACAGGCCCTTGTAAGTCAGCAGTCTGGTCAAATCACCTTGCTGAATGCAGAAGATCTGTGCTAAGATCAAGGCTTGCAGTGCCGCCAGGGAATTCTCCGTCAGAATACTGTCAATGGCGGCTCTCCATTGCGACTGAAAGCTCTCCAGGTCTGCAGACGATCGCGTGCCAGTGGACAGAGAAGAAATGCCAAAGACCAGATTCAGCTGCGCGATTCCCGTCTTGTCGGTGACAGCGTCCGAGTCCGCAACATACTTCTCATACAAGCCGAGGAACGTGGGGCGATGTAGGACCGGGAACAGAGGTGCCCATTCTTGGAAGAAGATATTCACCAATTGATCTGATGCCAATCGTGGCGGGGCTTTCCAGACGACAGGCGATGAAGATTCCGGTGTTGTCAGTGGTAGGCTCGCTGCTTCCTTACATTTCATCCCTAGAAGCAGCTCGGTATCAATGTCGGTGGTCGATCGACCACTCTCCTGCAATTTGTGTTTGAATGCTTCAATGAATGTGCTTGCGCTTGAGGTGCCCGCAAAGTACGAGTCGGCCCCTCCAACAGTTCCAGACAATAAGAATGGTGACTGTTGTACTTTGAACACCTCATCATCCTCTGGCGACGCTGCATCCGTCTTGTCCTTGTTGACATTCGATTCCAAGGACGTCGTCGACGGTCGTCTTGGCGACGGCAATTGTATGGGATGTGAGGACTGGGAGTGTATCCGCGAAAGCATATCGATCTTTTCATCTTTCTCGTCCAGCAAGTCCTTCAACTCCCTTACTTCGCACTCCAGACCTCTCACTCGCTCTTCCAACGACTCTGTGTAACCTCTCGGAAAGGCTCGCCTGCTCAACTTATCGCTTGTCTTGCACTCGAAGCCAACGTTGGCGCATTGCGAACAGCATGGTCGTATGCCATCGCATCGTATTTTCTTGCTTCGGCACCTACAAGTTGACGTCGATCAGATCTTCGAAACTGTTGATCGTCCATTGAAGGGTGTGATGCATACCTATCGCAAGCCTGCGCGATTCTCGCCTGCGCATTCACGCCCACCTTGATGACCTTCATTGGTAGAATGCCAGGCATGATGGGCAGAACCTCTAGTTAAGCTGCGAGCCTTGACATAAAAGAGGTGGTTATGTTGCCGACCAGGCCCTAGCTGCCCATAAAACAAAATGAAACCCAAAGCGATCCTCCTTCCGGTAGGCAAGGGTGTGGAGATGCGCGGGCATGCGTTTCCTGTGCAGGCCTTTCCAGATTCTGCCCAATGGAATCACAAGGCAGAGTGATGTCGAAACTCAAGCAGCATTGACCCCCGTCCCAATCGCCCATACCCTGAAGGAAACATCAATACGAGGATCCCAAGAGCGAAGAGGTCAGCAACGGCAGCCTGAGGTGCATACGGGAAAGAAAGTCATCTGAAGCGTGGGAACATCGACAGGATAACAGTGGGTCCTCGTCCAGACCAGACTGACCTTATTGGCTGCACGATGGATGGGAGAATCCGGGGCAGCCACGCAGCAAGCACCAAACCAAAGCCACGCTAGAGGATCGCCCGACTCGCCTGGGAAGTTGGGGCCCCTCTCACACGACCAATTTGCGGAGAAGAAATCTGGGCTTAGAGCACACGGTGTGACGGGATTGGCTATATTTTCCCTTTTGCTTTTCGACGTCAACGGCGGCACAATACTGAATGAGGGGTGCTGCGGACGTGCAGATGGAGGGCGAGAAGGTAGGGACTCACATCATCATCGTAAAAAGGTGTGCCTCTGTGCGAGAGGGAAGAGCCGAGGATCTGACCCACAGGGCTTTCGGTACGTCGCCGTATTATGCGGTACGTATTGGTCATGCTGAAAATCATTGTGCAGCTCGACTACCGCTTGGGACTGGATTCGGCTTGGCCCTGGCAGTTCGACCAGGTCGGCTCCTTGTCCATGCGGACCCGACCCGTCATCACGGGTCGCGTGTATGACGTCCAAAAATCCTGGAGAGGAGACGAAGCGGTCGACACGGATCGAGCTGGACCCGCTGTTGGCGATTAGCGTTTGTCCAAGCCACCTCGGCGGCGGAACTAAGCTTCTTGACCGTTATGATCATATTGCGGGGTCTTCGTGCATACAGTCCACTCTCCAGCAGCCTGTCCTGCGAGATTTGTCAATTGTAAAACTATACATTTCGTTGTCCCAGTGGAAAGAACCAGGCCCCCTGATGGTTAGTCTCTCTCATTGAAAAATGCGCTTCCTAGCAATCTAGAAAATGTTGACCTCAATGCGACATGCTTGATCGTGTGGGATCACACACGAACGCGAGATCGTAAGGTGCCGTAACAAGGATAGCTCTGGTTGCCGTCCCTGCCTTTTGAAACCGGAGCCGCCCTTTGGCCAAGTGACAGAGAGACATCTGCTTCATAGGGCGACTAGGCCCGTGAATGCTTTGTGTACCAGCATCAACCCGTAGAGTCCGCATTCGCCTCATCACATACTGTCTCACCTTGGTGCCAACGGTTCTCCACAACTCAATCAGTCTCAAGCTTCGTCAAAAGCTGGAGATGTCAAGTGACGAGTCCGGGGCAAGCACTGATCGCCATGCATGATGCCCTCAACAGCCAAGAGTCTGTCTGGAGGCCAATGCCCGAGCGCAGAAAGCGCATTCCGAATGCAGACGAAATGGGCCTTTCGCGGTGTAGGGAGGTCCGAGAAATCGCGCAATGTGAGCTTGGTGCCGACTGGATCGGGCAGTCTACGAGAAATCTTCCTCGCCGTTACGCACATGCTGGCTCCCTTCGTTTCTGACCCCCTCTCCTGCCATCTGTGCCAGGTAACGCTGGACGACAGGGCTTCGCGCAAGTTGAACTTTCTGCATTGAATAGAACCGTCAGCAAGTCGTCGCGAGACAGATCACGGATGAATGAAATATCGCCAGGTTCAGGTAAGCCACCAGGTAAACCATCAGGTAAGCCATCAGGTAAGCCGACATGCGCTTAGACAATGGCGAATTCTTGCCAAGAGCTCGCACCACCAGAACCCTACCCTGGAATAGCTCTGCTGCATGCTTGCTGTCATTCGGGTACAATTCCTGTGTTTGAGACCGCAATCGGAAACAACATATGCAACTCGGAATGGAACGGCGTTCATTGGAGCCTCACTGGAATATAAGGTATCGCTGAATAGGGCCAATGAGGGCGGAACTTGCCAGCTGTATGAGATGCGACCTGACAATTCTTCCGACGGCCACGTTTCAAGCTGTTTCGCACTCCTGCGCGTACGGGAAAAGCCTTTTGTGGTCAAGAAGTTGAGCGGTTCACAGAAGGTATATCGAGCTGTTCCCCAGTCCTGACTCTGAAACGAGTTACAGACTCTGGCAGCTTGAGCAGAGTTTTGCGGCGTTTTGACACGAACTAGTCCGGAACGCATGTGACACGAACCGCATTGCTGTGTCGTTGGTGTCGCAGCGCCCCCTGTTTAAACAGGACAGATAACGGACGAAAGTTCAAGACATTTGAGCTCTCCAAGGGCGCGTCTCGAGCGCCCCAAGCCTGTCCGGCTTGTCCTTGAGGTCAAGCCTATTCCAGACTGTCCAGCCTATTCCAGGCTGTCCAGCAAGTATCCAGAAGCATGCACACAAAGCCGATTGTAAACATCAGACTCACCTGCCTTTCAAAATCCTCATAGGCCTTCTCCAATAGATCTCTTTCTAGCTTGCGAAGCTGCATTGCCTGCTCAAACACTCGATCACTAATCTCGGTGCCATCGCCGTGTGTTAGGCCCTCCACGACTTCTTGCGTGCCTTGCAATGTGCTGCCTTGATCCAGTATCCTCTGCTGCAATAGAGCGACAGCTCTCAATCGAAACACGTCCCACAACTCGTGCTGCGCCAGGAACTGCCTCAGCTGCTGCGCGCCACCTTTGAGTTCCTGCCCGTTGAAGAAGGCATGCATTTCTTCGTCTTCGCTATCGACCATTTGGGCGAGCTCGAAGCGCAAGCCCTCGTCGTGGCCGACACAAAGGAGCCAGATGAAATCGCCTGTCCAGTCTACTTCACCGTCGCCTGTATCGATGAGTTTGAAGCCTGGTGCGCAATCTGCTATTCGCATCTTCGCCGAGCGGTACACATCGTCGTCCTGGATGGCTAGACTGAGGAACAGCGTCTCTGCGCTCGTGCGACCGTGCTCGAGGAAACCATAAGAGAATAGCATTTCACAGGCGCCTTTCTCATCTCCGTACGTGATCGTGACCTCGTCTCCCTTCTTCAAAGATTTTCCCTCGCGCAGCTGGAGCACGGCATCACCCTGACTGTCCTTCTCGTAGACAGCGATGGTCGGCTCACCGGCTGAATGATTTGCTAGATCGACTATGGGAACCATGCAGTGACCTATGTTGGGAAAGTCGAGAGCACGTGAGCGGTACATGGCGTCGACTTGTTTCCAGTCGTCGAAGGTGAAGTGCTTCGATACGAGACGGTACCACCTGGTGGTGAGGAGGTCGTCGTAAAGGGTATCGTATTCACGTTGCAGGGAGCGCAATTTGGAGATTACGGCAGGCGCAAGCGTCGTTCCCACGAGGAGCGATAGCTCGGCTTCTGTCCAAAAGGTTGGTAGGCGTTCCATGGGCAGGGATTTGATGTAGCTGAGGATGAATCAGTCCAAATCAGGCAGAGCTCAGTCCGTTGAGGGGAGCGACTCATGGCCATCGGCTTACTCCGTGAATGGTGTATGAACGCTGACACGCTCTGTGAGATGTGGACAGGAGACTGAGGCTTGCACAAGGAGAAAGACAAGGATGGCACCTCTCGGTGTCTGACCACATAGGTCAGCTTGGGCGCTGGAGTGGAAAGGAATTACAGCACACATTGCCACCATAGACACTAGTCTGAGAGGTCCCAATGACGGACGCTGGAGGTGGAAAATTCGAAATGAGACCTACTGATGCAAAGTCGCCAATTGATTCTAGTACTTGGCGAAGGTCTTGGTCGATTTTGGAGTGCTCTCTGATGCGCCCGGCGGACAATATCAACTCTTTGGGTACGGTCAAGAGTACTGGTAGAGTTTCCAGATCTGATTTCGGCGCAGCAATGTCTTCTTTGGCCAGCAGCGCACCGCCTCGCCCTACAGCGGTTCCTGGCTTGGTTTGTCTGAAGTCGACGCCATTGATTTCTGCCCATGTCTGAACAGCTTCGGGTTGGAGAGTGAGCCAGCCGGACGTTTTGCCGTCTCGTATCATCTTCTAGTACGATGGAAAAGGCGGTTGTCAATGCGGGTGTCCGTGGTATATGTGTCTTACCGCGCCTAGTAAGTAAGGTATTTTAAATAGAAGCTTGATTGGAAGCCCCTCTGAAGCGTATAACTTCTGGGATGGGCGGCAATTGCTCAAGATGTTCGATATCGAGGGACACGCCGGTAACCACTACTAAACAGCAGTATTGGACCACCTGTATCGAATCTGGCTTGATTGTTGTGCTATTGCAACCTTGGATTTGACGTCTGCTGGAGAGGAAAATATTCCGACCACTGACTCATGTAGAGCTCACCGAAAGAGGAAAGGGCGGCGCCGGCGGTGTTTTGGGGGAGAGCTGCCCAGCAACCGTCCCGAAAACATTGGAGAGCTCGGACTACAACATGACGGTCCTCCATCATAAACAACAATGCATCTCTAGACCCTCGACACCAGCACATCGCCGTTGACTCTGGTACTCCTGTCCACCTCAGCTGCCTCTGACTTATTTCTACATTGTTGCCGCGCATTGTTGAAGCAAGTTTCAGCGGCATCCCATCCAGCGCCACTACCAACAACAGACGAAGGCACTCAAGGGAGCTCGAGCAGCACACGAGCAATCAGCCATCCATTGCACCTGCCTCGACAGCGCGCGTCTGAAGTGCTAAGGAAACCGTATACTTTTCCCAAGAAGTGCAGGGAAGGCGCGACGAGGCTTCAATGCCTGATCACACTCGCTCTGCTACGGCAGACGAGGTGCCTTCCGCCGTCACCAGCTATGGCCAGGTCATAGAGTACATACAGGGTACGCCGCCTACGACCACCACTCTACCACACCCATCCCACTATTCTACCCAATCCCATCCTTCTCTACCGAGCCCCGCCGGCTCCACGCGTAGGTATTCGACAGCTACAACCATTGCTAACATGCACATTCTTCAATATGAAGACCGGCTCTACCTCGCAGCGTACACTCATCGGCCAGACGAGAGCACGCCCTTCCCCTACCCAACCACCAGGCAATCGCGGTCGCCGACCAAGCGATCGGCAAGGGCGCAGGCTGGGCCACAGGCCGTGCAGCAGAGGCAGCCGCCGCATTATTTCTCCATCGATCGGAGCTTGCTGTACAATGCCTTCCACGCCGACTTCGGCCCGTTGCACATTGGTCACCTGTACAGGTTCGCGGTGCATCTGCACGATGTGTTGGGTCATCCGGACAACGAGAACCGGCCGGTGGTGTTCTGGAGTCATGCGGACTCGAGGAGTGGGTACAAGCAGGAGATTTCTCGTGATGACGGGTGTTCTGACAGCTTGTCTAGGCCGAGCGAATGCGGCCTGCATTCTCGCGACATACATGGTCCTGATACAGAGCTGGGCACCGCACCTTGCCCTTGCGCCGATCGCGCAGATGGACCCGCCGTGCATGCCGTTCCGCGACGCCGGTTACAGCCAAGCAGATTACGGGCTGACAATCCAGGATGTGGTATATGGTGTGTGGAAAGCGAAAGAAGAAGGATTGGTGGGACTGAAGGACTTCTGCTTGGAGGAGTATGAGCGCTTCGAGAGGGTGGACCAAGGCGACTTCAACTGGATCTCGCCCAACTTTCTAGCCTTTGCAAGCCCGCAACATCAGCCAACACATGTCATTGGGCCTTCGGATCCTCTGTACAATCAATTGCCGCGAACATTGTCGGCATTGAACAAGGACAAGACTCTGCCACAGCCATTCAAGAACGTGCTTGCACACTTTGCTGAGAGAGGCATTGGGTTGGTGGTGAGACTGAACTCTGAGTTGTACTCGCCCAGCTATTTCACGGCACTTGGCATCAAGCATCTCGACATGATCTTCGATGACGGCACGTGCCCGCCATTGAATCTGGTGCGAAAGTTCATCAACCTAGCACACTACACGATCGTCAGCAAAGGCAAAGGTATCGCCGTGCACTGCAAAGCTGGTCTAGGGCGGACAGGTTGCCTCATTGGTGCATATCTCATTTATCGCCACGGCTTCACCGCCAACGAGGTCATCGCATACATGCGCTTTATGCGGCCGGGTATGGTTGTCGGCCCGCAGCAGCACTGGCTGCATCTCAATCAGGGCACGTTCCGTGAATGGTGGTTTGAGGACACCATGAAAGAGAAGATCCTTGCCCAGATGCAGCCCGCAACGCCCACACGTCAGCACCAGTCTGGCAACAGACGACTCGCAAGCAATGGGCAGACTTTCACACCACCCAATGGCGACCGTCACAGCCCGAGACGATCAGCACTTGGCGAGATCACGAACAATGAGCAAGCGCCTACATCGCAGCCCTACTCTACCTCTGACGCAGACTTGAAAGGCAGCCTCGGCGTCGCGGATGAGAATCTGCCAGCGCCCACGCCCGGGCAGCCGAGGAAGACGAACAGGATCTATGGTGGCCGTCGCGTGATGACAGAGAACCGTCCCTTCGAGATCAAACCAGACACTGAGATCATCCAGATGCAACGATCTAACCACGCAGTCGCAGAGGAAAGCGAAGATGACTATACTCTCCGCATGCTTAGCCGAAAGGCAAGCCAATCGCCTGTCTCGCGGAGTGGGAAGCGACGAGCAGTCTCCTGCACCACAACGACTACCACGACCACGAAATGGGACGTGCCGGCAGACTCTGGAAGTGATGCCGAGAACCGAGTGGGTCTGCCTGAGCAGGATGATATGCTCATGAACGATCGTCTTGCTAGCCCGTCCAGGCCGAAGACGCCGAGTGCGAGGAGCGGGAGTGGTGTAGGCACGCTGAGCGTAGGCAAAAGGTCTTCGCCCGCTCGACGGAGCACAGAAGGCAAGACGAGCGTGAGGAAGACCAGCGGTCGCGTTGGTAGCGTGGGCTCTGGTGCTGCGAGGAGCCACAAGGCTTCGTGAAGGCAGAACGAAGTCTAGATTGATGACCATTCGATTGATGACGCATGTGACACGGTCGGGCGAAATCTCGTACTTTTTCCAATTGGGCGGATGGCGTTGATCTGCTGGGTTTGATGATCTTGGAGCTGGGGTGGGAAAGGCATGGTGTTTGCTGTTCCGTGATTCGGCGGGTGTGGGTCCAGCGGAGGTTGATGTGGACGCTGCGTTCAACCTTGCTTGCTTCGTCGCTGTTTTGCTAAGGATACCTTTGACGCAATTGCAATTTTGAGGTTCAGTGTCAAAAGAGATGCATAGCGTCTGCGAGGCGACGAGTATAGGTACTGATGCGTGTTCCGGCATGTCAAGCGGCGCATAGGAGATATGAATATGGAAACCTTCGAGGCTCAGAGATGCTTGTCGTGATTGCTGCCGTACGTGATGGTCGTGGTCAAAATGCCTTCTACTCCTACGCAGTATGCGAGCGTCTTTTTGCAGTACGTACCTTATACCTCGGCCGTTCCATTAGAGGTCCGTACAGGCTTACGATCATGACCTGCTCCCCGTCACGTCGTAATAAATGTTACCGCGCCCGCAACTCGGCGAGTCAAGAGTGGCTCCAATCTAGTTGGGAGAGACTTCTTCCTAGACCCGTTGTGCGAAAGCACGCTTCCCGGACTTCCGCTGCCCTTTTCTTTCATCTGCTCCAGGAGGCCTGCATTTTCTAATTGCGTCATTCGAGAGAAGCGTCTGAAATCTTCTTCTCTGCTGCATGTAGTTATCAAGATGTCGACGTTAGAATTTGGAGGTATGACCACGCTTGAAGTATTCGGGGCGAGAGAGAAGGAGTCTCCAAGCGCGTACGAAGTCGTCAACGAGAATCGATTCGTCAATACCACCATATGCTTATGGCCCTCCTTGCTCTGCTATCTCCCGAGGTCCGTAAGATCTGGATTGGGATCACACAGCCCTGGGCAAATATCCAGCTGATGTGCACAGAAGCAACGGTTGTGCGACATTTGGAATGCAGGCTATATGGTAGGTCATTGAAATTCATTTGCTCCAGGAGTGAGGCGCCGCTAATTTGTACACGAAGCTAGGGATATGCTTGAAGGCGACCATCTGTTCGATGGCCACGACCAAGGTGATTCACATCAACACATTTTCGCATGTCTGAAATTACGAGTTTGCGCGGCGAAATGACACCAGATTTCATGCGGTGGATTTCACATGCATGGCGTGTCTTTGACAGATTCGGTGAGCCTTATCATCGTTTTGGGTGGGCAGGGCATGCTGACATCTGTCAATGACACCGGGAATTTAGGTCAATGGTGCGCTGAGCTGATGAAGCGTTGCCCGGAGCAGAGCAGAGCGCAACTCGTGGCCTTTTGTCTGATATGCTGCGTGGGCTTCCACACGAGAGGGCGGCAGCGAGAGACCTGCTTCAGCATTCTTGGTTCGGGCATATGAGACCCAACCTGAATCATGGTCTCTCGCGCCGTCAGGCGGCGAGTAAGTCGTAAACATCGTGAGCTGCATCATCACAATGAACAAACTACCCATCTTTAGAAGGTGGATTGTTCACTACATAGTACAGAATCTGCACGTTGAGTCCTGGATTCCCTGGGACCCGCGCAGGACAGTCCACAGTCCATGTTCGGAGTGCGATGCAGCCATAGAAGGCAGCTTACTTTTAGCCCGTAAGGATGATGGCCACGAGAAGCAGGATACCTGATACCAGTGGTGGTAGTCGGGCGAATGTGAGGTCAAAGAGATTGTCTACGTCCTCTTCCACGATTGGTGATCTGGATTCTGTGTGACTGGGTCAGACGTCGGCGGTCTCGATCGAGAACGAGATCGCACTCGTCAGCTTAGCAGGCCATGGCATTCACGACAGGATCCAAAGCTAAAACTTGAAAAGCGGACGGAAAATGTCTGGATGTCGTAAATTTCTCCAGTCATTCTCCAGGAAGGCGACTACGTCCGCAATGGTTACATTCCTATACTCTTCTTTCCTCCCCTCTGCCGTCAACCTCTTCTTACAAATTTCTGGTCCAGCACAAGAATGAACTGCGCATCCGTCCGCTTTTTCGACCAAGCCCTGGTGATCCCAACAAGCGCGGGCAGGGCAGCTCGGCCGCCTCGAGACAGACTGACGTGAGCAAGGCTGAGTAGCGGAGTCTAAGCGAACGTCGGATCGATCGGACAGGACAGCGCGTTTTCAGAGTCCCCGGTTTACGGCCAAACCCCTCCCAACACGCTATTCATCGAGATGGATCTCTACATTTGGAACCCCTGGCCTGTCCACCCGCTTCTCGATCGTGCCCATCTCCGCGAGAGGACGCACTTCCTCAATCGAACCACCTTCGTCCCTCTTCCCTGATCCCTTCTGGAGACCGTTCAAGTACCAATGGAAGTCACGGCGGCATGCGTCAGCGCGCTCCCGACGGTGATACATGCCTGGTACGTCGTCTCCGGCTCCAGATACAACTCTATATTATCGTCTGGAGCGCAAGGCGCATGAGTCGACAGACGATGGTCGGTCCCTGATCTCACGACCTTGCACTCCGTGACTGAATCCATGCTCGAGGCTTCATCCGTCCTGATAGTGCTCAATATGTACATCCCATTCCGCCCCACTTTGAAACCTGCCGAACACGCGTGGCCGTCCGGGTCATCTGGATTCTTCAAGCCAGGCTCGGTCGGAACCCACATGCAGCTCGCATCGGGTCGGAGCTTATCGCCCGGGGCTGGGATATAGAATTGGGGCTCTGGGCAGTCCCAGATCTCTGGTGGAAGCTCGACACCTGCACGAGGACGTGTGGTCCTGCAGCGTATCTTGATTTTATGGAGGGTGATGCATTCGGCTGAGATGGTTTCGAACTCAGTGCGGCCGGGGCCGTAGCCGCCATTGTGCAGAGCAGCGCAGAGGTCAAAGGCTTTGGCGCTCAGAAAGTCGATGGCTGTGGCAGTTCTGGGGAAGTGATGAATCAATAATACGATGAGGAGGTTGAGGGGAAAAGACCGCGAAGTGTCGGCAAAGTTCAGACGCATTCTGCTATGTGTTCCGCAGGATGGACTATCCTGTTTCTTTGTGTGAGGTCAGTGCAAGGGGACGGAGAGCATAGCTTTTGAATCGCCCTTGCCACTTTGTACCATCTGCACCCCCATACCATTGGTTTGGTGTCTAGCCATTCAAGACATGGCAATATGGGCATGATTGTACAGGAATCACGAGCGATCACACCGCTTTAGACATCAGTCAGTAGTGTAGTTGGCATCATGCTTTCACAACGATTTAGCGTCTCTTCAATGCTACTGACAAATTATGGCTGGAGCGTGGCTCTTGTGTGATCCTGCGCGCCGGTCAAGCGCAGTGGTCGAGCAGGCCCAAATGACATCCGAACTTCCAAAGTAGTCAGCCCGTGTAGACACAGCTCCGTGCCTGTCCGGACGAAGAGGTCTGCTCAGTTACAGGTTGGAGCTATGGATTGGCAACCCGGGTAGTGTGCTCAGGGATCTCGTCCTATTCGCAGAGAGGACAGCAGGGCTGAAGCAGCCAAGAGCCGAAGGAATCGAAGGCAGCGAGCTCTCGCGACGAGGATGTGAGGGAATGAATGGTTATGTGTCAGACAGCAGCTCAGATGATCAGATCCTTTTGCTTGTCACGCGTTGAAGAACAGGGGATATAGGGACTATGATATCTTTCAATTTTCCGATCGATATCGATCTACCCACTGATAAGCCTAATGAGGTACAGTAGCAAGAGACGAGCGGGTCTGCGATCGAATGTTCAAACGGATCCTACTCTGCTTGATCGATCTATCGACCACTTCATCCCATAAGAAGGGTCTTGGAAGTAGAATGCAGACACCAGAACCCGAATCCTGAATCCTACGGATGCGAGCTAGCCTGTCACATAGGTATTGTCTCGACCCTTACCGCATGCAGCTCGACATCACCGCCGCTCTCTAGCAATCTAATATCCCTCTCTGCCCGGCCTCTCTCTATCGCAATCTCCACAACCAGTGTCGAGATCCTGGAAGTCCATGCAAATAATTTCTCTTGGGATGCCTCATCAACGACTTTCAGGAATTCGAATCCATCGCTGTACAATTCGCTCAAAGGGCAGACGCCCGCGAACTCTCTTTTAATGACGCCTGCGGTCTATGCCATTCATGAGAATGTTGCGGGCTTGGTCCTCGTTGTGGCAGAGGACGACAGGCTCCTTGTGAGGGCTTGTGGCCAGCTTGGTTGCGATCTCGGCACGCTTTTCTGGGAGGCTTTCAATCATTCTGACTAAGGCGTCGTTCCAAACCTGTCTTCGTCGAGGTAAAAGCGATTGACCTGCGTGTAAAAATATATCTCCTTGTCATAGTAGGCCAGGGTGCAGTCCGTGATAGTAGCGTAAGAGCCTATGTCGTAATACTCGGGCTGGTGAAAGGCATGGCGGCTCTTAACAGCTTGACGCCTTCAACCGTTGGGATCAAAGTACCATCGGGCGCCATGCCTCCTATCCGATCAGATCGTCGAATCTTTCCAAGTCTGGTGATCAGTTCTGCAACTCTGCGGGCAACGGCTTCCTTCTCAGGATTAGTATAGGTCGGCCACACGATGCTTAGCGACCATGTCTTGCTCAGCGACGAAAGGGAGAGCGTTGCGTAGGGGAGCCACCCAACCTCGTTTAGAATCTGGTTCGGACGCAGTGAGTCTTCGTTTGCCACACGCAGGATGAACGACTGAGGTCTGAACTAGTTGTGGTCCATACCTTGAGACACAGAGGGTCTAGCAACACGGGAGTCACGAGCAAGACATCGTTATGGCCACCTTTTGCGAGCAATGGCACGTTCACCTCGATGCACCCGGCATCGGCATGGTCAGCAGGAGTGCCGCATGTAGTAATAGCTGAGTTAGATGCAGAGCGAGAGTATTGTATATCGACTCGATAGGCGAGCAATCGTGGTAGACTGATGATCTCTGGTGTGACTGCTGGCTCGGTCGAGATTTCTTTGCACACCTCATGTTCATGGTGACGTTTTTTGAAGCTGGAAGTCTTCTACGCGCCCAGGCGCTAGGCCACATCGGGTGCTGCAATCCCGGCACGGGCCGCCGAGATACTGCACCTTCTCATCACTCCAACCTTGGTCCAAATCCCCATCTACCAAGACTACCTGAATCAATCCGAATAATCTAGTGTTCTAGGGCCTCACAGCCTGCGGTACGTACGGACGTGCCAAGACTATCGACCTCCCAGGAAGTTCAACGAGCGATCTAGCAAAGCCATGAGTCTTTTCGTCCGGCGGGCTGTGCAATTGTCAGGGCCTAGCAAGCTTGCTGTGGCATTGTCGCCGCGTGTAGTCACGGCCGTATTTGCCATTCGCCTTCGCCTGCGTTCACTCCGCGTTTTTAGTCGACAACCGGTGCAAAAGACAGACACCTTAGATCGAAAAGAGTCGTGGGCCGGCTCCCACCAAGAAGTAGCCCTGACTAATCAAGACGGCAGATATTCTGGATGAAAAAACTTGACATCGGCGAGGAAAGGGAGCGGAAAGGGAGCCCCAGCATGACAAGACGGTGTTCTGTGACGCTTCCTGATCATTACACCACTACAGGACCCTCAATGTCTCACCAGCACCGCAGACATTTCGGCTTCTACGCATTCAGTGGCTTCTCACCTTTCGCACACGTTTGGCGGTGTTAGACACTTTCAATTGTCTTAGGACATAGCGCATTGGTGGGTGGTGTGACTACTCTTAGGTGGGAAATCTGGAACTAGAGTGATTCTTGATTCCTAAACAGGCGAGGTTGACATAAGGAGATGCGGTGGATACGAGTGGAAGTAAGCGGCCGACTGTGGAAGCCTCAAGGCGCCGTCGTCGCTACTTTTTCGCACATATGTACGTAGACACTAAGATAAGAATTAGACAATCTGTATAATGATTCACAGACTTAAACAGTATGGGGAAACAAAGCATATATATCATGCCCAGCTCTGGATCTAGAGCACTGGACAACGAGCATGACAACGAGCATGACAACGAGCACGACAACGCGTCAAAAGAGGAGCACTGAACAGCGAGCACAACAATCATAATAACAACAACAATCGATCACGATCAAACCACACACCGAACAAATACGCACGATCAAGCCCAAGTAATCAACACAACCCAAGGAAATCAGACAGTCAAACACAAATCAGCAAAAGTCCCAAGACGAACAATGCGCTTTCAACCCACCACCCTACTTGTCACCATCCTAGCAGCAGCCAGCCTGGCCCTCGCCCTCCCGCAAAACTGCGGCAGACTGGGCCAAAAGTCCTGCGAGCCCATCCACAACCAGCCGCCACACTGCAAGTACCCGCCTAGGTGTCGCGCGCGCGTCCCAAGCGACTGGGAGTCGTAAAGGGGTATCATGGTTTTGGTGGGAGAGGACCATCATTTGGGGAAAGGATAGAAACATGTTGGGAAGGGGTTAGGGAGCGGGGTTCCAGGGCCGGGAGCGGATGGGGTGGGTAGTTTGTCTTCCAGCGATGGCTGACCAGCGTGAGCTGCGCGGTAGGGTGGGTCGGGATTGTTGATTAGATACATTCGGGGCAGCGAGATTGCGTCGGCCAGGGTCTCCGAATTGACGCAACTTTTTCGAGTGTCACAAGATAATGTTACTTCTCGAGCATTGGCAGGAGTCTCGTGGTGCGGCTTTGTTCTTTGCCAAAAGTCCTTTGGGCTGAGGTCAGTCAATCATAATTCTCGCTGTCCATAAGTATCATGTCCATAGGTATCATACGTCTCCGGCCAAACACACCTTCTACATCCTTCAAGCAATCTTGCGTCTGCCGCTACGGGTACGGTGTTCTTCCGGTCCGATACCTGCGCACACCCACCAGCCTAAAACCTCAACTTCGGTCCCACGAACACCAGCAAGAAACACGCCACCCACAATGCCACAATCATGCCATATAATTTCAAGCGCCCATACCACCCCTGCCCTTCGCTCATGCGTCGCAGCGTCCCCATCTTCTTCTCCGCCGCCTGCATACCCTGACTACTCTTATCCAAACTCCCCTCCGCCCGTTTCAACACGTCCCTCTCGGCCGTAATGCTCGCACCCATCTGCTGCGAGGACTCCTTCAGCTGCCGTGCGAGGGCAAGGAGTGATGTGGTGAGCGTATCCTGTTCAGAGCGGTTGTGTGAGAGTAGGAGTTCCTGTCGTGAGAGGTCGGACGTCGCGGCTTCGTGGGGTTGTTGGGGTCGTCCGGCGAAGAGTTGTTCTCTTGCTGTTGTGGAGGCTGCTTCGCGATTGTCGCTGGCTTGCAATGGTTTCCGCGATCTTAGTTCCTGCGACTGCTGATCTGATATTCGAGATCCTTGAGATTCACCCGTATTTAATCCTGCTTCCGTCGTCTTGATTGCTGGTGCATATTGTGCTGGCTCTTCCTCGTCCTCGTCCTCGCTCTCATCATCGCCAAGCTGTTCGAGCTCTTGTAGCCGCGCGTTGAGCCGCTTCACAAGTTCTCGTTTCTGTTGTAGATCCGCTTGTATCTGCTGCCGTTGGCTCTGTACTCGCACCGTTGAGGATTGTTTCTCTAGGGTGAGGAGAAGGCTGCGGGCATTGTCGAGGTTGACGCCCAGGCGAGTACGATCGTATGGTGAGGGCACGCCTGCAAGTTGTTGGTCCAGTCTACTCAGTAGCCTTGTGAGACCAACAATTGAAGTTTGATCCATCAGGGAACTCAGCACCGATTTATTATTTCCAAAAGTTATGCAAGTTGGCCGCGATTGTTTAGAGAGCTCGACGTCAGCGCAACGGAATGCAGCCGCCCTGCCACAAACATCCAATCCCTACTTCGTTTCGCCTCCACACAATCCTGCGCAAGACTGACTCAGCTATTTCTGGAGATTGGAATCTGCGATGAAGCCAAGAGATGCCATCAGCCCGCCCGTCAAAGGCTACCAAGGCAAAGTCCACCAAGAAATTGACGAAGCCAGCCTCGAAAAATGCAAAAGAAGAAACCAATCAACCGACTGTACCTCTGGGTCTACAGCAGAAATGCCTAGACATATTTCGCGATGCCTTGAAGCCGGATGAGCAGGACCAGGCCACTGTCCAGGAAGTTAAAGGTCACCTTTACAACCGGGACTTTGCTGCTGCCTTCGGGAAGGAAGAGTACTTGCAGGTCTACGCATCAAGATGGAGTCCAAGCAGGGCGCTGGGCTACCTGCAGGTCTTTAGAGACGTCCAAGAACTTGTCTTGCAGGATGAGAGTGCGTACCCCGGCGCGTTCAAGGTGCTCTGCGTAGGAGGTGGCGCTGGAGCAGAGCATGTGGCACTCGCCGGTTGGGTTCATCATCTCAGGGAATCCGTCCCGGTCTTCAAGGTCGATGCACGGTTGCTCGACATAGCTAGCTGGGACAGCATTGTCACGAATTTGCAAAAAAGCATCACGAGCGCGCCTGAATTGTCAAAGTATGCATCGGCAGCTGCAAAAGAGGCCAACACAGCACTGCTGCCCGAGGACGCTTTATTCGTCACTTTTACGAAACAAGATGCGCTGGATTGGCCGCCCTCTGAAGTTGTCTCCGCCGTGCAGACCGTCAACCTAGTCACGCTCATGTTCACCCTCAACGAGCTCTACACCATGTCCCTCCCCAAGGCCCAAGCCCTGCTCAAAACCCTTTCGTTCTCAATGCAACCAGGATCCTTTCTTCTAGTCGTGGACAGCCCGGGCAGCTATTCGACCGTCTCAATCAATGGCGCCGAGAAGAAGTACCCGATGCAGTGGCTTCTCGACCTCACTTTGCTAGGCCCTTTGACCGGCAGAGGGAATGAGGAAGTTGAGCAGGTGGTGTGGAAGAAGGTAATGGAGGATGGTAGTCGGTGGTTTAGGTTGAGCGAGGGATTGAGGTATCCGATTGAGTTGGAGAATATGCGGTTTCAGATTCATGTTTATAAGAAGATGTGAGGCAATGTCGACCTTGAAGACACAAAATGACTGACGCTGTGCTGAGAAATATCGATTGTTCCACGGCAAATGCTTACGGCGTGATTGCTGAGCTAGTAGCATATCTCTTCTTTCAATTCTACTACCTGTCAATGTTCCCAGTCATTTAGGCTTGAATCTCGCGGTTGACGGTATCAACCGCATTTTGGAGCTGAATGTGGTAGGGCGGACACTGTTAAAGAGGGCCACAGCAGGGGGTAAGAAAAGGAAAAGAAAAGGGGGGGGGAAAAGTCGCAACCCCCAGGTCGAGATGCGATGCTGATATGGTTTTGCAGTACGAGGGTACATGTACTCTTCCGGCGCAAAAGCTCGTGCCAATACTCCAAAAACTCAGCCAAAAAAAGAAAAACCAGCGCACCTTCCCAATCCAGCCAAAAACACAGTGATACACGGCGGAAAAGTATGGTTCGCAGAACAGCTTTGACACTGTTGAGGCTAAGCTCCTGCATCTGTTCCGATGCGGGGAATCGAACCTGAGCGATCGTTAATTAAATCATTCGAAATACTTGGTTGAGCGGAGTGAATATACCCCGGCCTTGTCGGCGCTATGGATCTTATGATCTTTGAGAGCGACAAATCCTAGCCACTAGACCACATCGGATCATACCTGAATTGGTAGCATCAAACGATAAAAATAAACTATATAATGTGTAAGCATAAAAGGTCTGGCGCGAGCGATAAGCTTGGCAGCTCGGTAGTAGACTAGCGCCTAGAGCTAGAACTACCTAACTACGCGCTAGGTATCTAGCCCCGGAGTATATCGGACAGTTGACATCTATATTAATTAATATAATCTATATTAGCTTATCCTATTAAGATCCTAAGGACTAGGTCTATTATAGGATTTAACTTAATATATATATTTGTTAATATAGATAAATATTAAGCCTTATTCTACTAGACAACTCTATAGCTAATAACCTATATAAATACTAAAGTTATAGAATATATCAATTATAGGTCTATATATATATTAGACGATTTTTACTATATATTACTTAGTAGGCGCTAACTCTATTAATTAAGGATATTATATCTTCTTCTACTAAGGCTTATATACTCCTATAGAGCTAATAGCGCTCTAATTATAGATAATTAAAGGAAGTAACTATTAGGAGCTAGTTATAGGCCTATATTATAGCTACTATAGTTACTACTACGTAGTTCTATATACTTATCTAGACTATCTAATCTATATTAGTAGTACTAAATATATCTATCTAATAAGATTTACAAACTACTACTATCTTAAAGAAGTATAGCTAACTCCTAAAGACTAGCTATTAGAGTTAGGATAGTACTTATATATCTAATAATATAGCTTTAACGCTAATTATAAAGTCTTATAAATACTAGTAGGTAGTACGCTATCGATCTTATAAATATTAATAGGTAGTACGCGCTATTATTAGATTTATAGTATTAGAAGGTTAGTCTATAAAAGACTCTAGACCTCCTATAGAAACCTTCTCTATTATATCTATATCGACTTCTAACTCTTCTCTCTATTAGTATCCTAACTCTTCTCCTTTATTAGTACTCTTTATTAAGAACTTCTCTAGCTTTAATAACTCCTATTAGTAAAGATAGTATCTATTATACGTTACTCTAGCTCCTCTAAGGCTAGGAGTATTATTAGTAGTAGTTCTAGTAGTAGGTCTAGTAGTAATCTACTAAAGAAGCCTACTAATAACTACTATAAGAAGCTAGCCTTTATACGCTTATCTAAGTATAAAGCCGAGATTAAAGAGATAGTCGCTTTAGCTAAGAAGATTAATATAGCTTTTAATAGCTTCTCTAATATAAAGGTTAAAGGTAGTACTATTAAACTAAAATCCTCTCTCTACTAGGCAATAGATTTACGCGTATAGAAGTAGCTATAGGAGGAATATATTATGTTAGAAAAGGATTATACATTTTTATACGAATAAAAAAAATTATTAAAACTTCTTTCGTTTAAGAAGAGGAATCGTCTCTTCTCTCTCTCCCTTAAATACTCCTCCTCCTAGGGCTAAGCTTATAGGGCCTTAGTTAGAGAACTAGTAAGTTATAATCTAGTATAACTCTTCTTATTCTAACTTAAGTAGGAAGGTATAAGACTGCCCTTTACTTTTTTAATATATAATATAGTTTTCTCTCTAGGCTTACTTCTTCTATTTTCCTTTGCCCGAGCTCTTCTTACTCTTCTCTTATACTAAGTATACTTCGATTAGGTCCTTTAAATCCTTATAGTCTACTTTATTAATCTAGAGGTTATAGTCTTCTAGCTACTTAATACTAGATAGTCGAGCTATAGGCTTAGATAGCTAGGCTAGTAAGCTAAGCCGCATATAACATACATATATATATATATTATACGCTTCGCTTCGTAACTAAACAAAGATAGTAATTAGTTTCTAACCTTACTCTATTATTAGAGACCGAGGCTCTATATACTACTATATACCTCTATATTAATAGCCTATTATATACGTTCTTAATTCTAATTACTCTATTCTAGTTATAGTCTATAGAGTACTTATAATAAATAGTATTCCCTCTCCTAGCTAAGTAGGCTCTACGCCTACTTATATATAGCGCTAATATAATATAGAAGCTAGAGGCGACTAGCTCGAAGTAGGAGAGATAGTTAATAAGGAGATAGCTTATCTTAAGTAAAAGTAGATAGTACTAGATTAGAAGTAACGCCTCTATAACCTCTAAGTAGACGTAGCGTATTATAAGCGCCTATAGGTAGTAGGTTTCTAGGCTATAGAGGTAGCGACTATATTATCTACGTAGTTAGCTAACTTACCTACTATATCTACGCGTAGCTTAGGTAGCCTACGCCTCGAACTTCTATCGAAGTTCTCTAGTAAGACGCTAAAGGAAGTAAGAACCTTTATTTACTATTTAGAGAAGGTATTCGTATTATTAGGCTAGGCCTATAGTAATATATACGCGCGAATTATATACGCGAGTATATTCCTTAAAAGAGATACTTTAGAGACCTAGTATAATAAGTATAAGGTCTCGAACCTAGTACTAGACTATACCTAGGAGATGTTTTACTAGGAGATAGTAGACATAGTTAAGGATCCTACTAATTATAGGCTTACTATCGCCTAATAGTATAAGAGCGCTAAGTAGAGCAAAAGGTAGAGTACCTTATTCTTTACTATATACTTAGCTACGCTAGAGGAATAAATAGAACTCTATATACCTATATAATATATATAATACTTACTTATAAAGCTATAGGATATCCTAGGCGAGGCTATTATAGTCTACTATTAAGCGCTAAAGACTTAGGACGAATTAATCTCTCTAGTAACCTAGATTAAGTAAGTAGGAGTAAGA
>JABBMZ010000191.1:0-31044 GCA_013403795.1 Teratosphaeria pseudoeucalypti
GGTTAGGTTATCTTCTAACGCTATAGTTTCTACCTATACGGCCTCTAGCTATAGGTGTCCCTACTTCTTATTAAAGACTGCCTACTCGTACGTCTTTAGGATAGGTATCTTCTCTAATAGTCGTATTTCTAGCTCCTACTACTACTAGGCTACATTCCTCTACGTCTGCTATAAATCCAAACTAGCCGTCCTTATACTAATAGAGCTCTTCTTCTATATTTATATCTAATATTATATTATAGATAGTAATAAAGCTATTAATTATCTCTATAGCCCTCTTTAACTTATCCTACCTCCCTTCGTTACTCTAATTACGACTTCTCTTACTAGTTACCTTACTTAACTATTTTGGTAGGCCTCTATCTACTCTAACTTCCTCTAACCTATCTAATACTATTCTTATCCTCTTACCTAATACTAGAGCGGAGGGTATAGGTAGAGCTACTAGCTCTTACTCTAGCTAGACCTACTCTAACTAGCCCTACTCCTTCTCTTATTACTCTAACTTCTCTAGCTTATTATTAGAGTTAAGATCGTATCTCTTAACGCTCGCGTTAGGTTTTAGTAGCTATAGTAGTTAGATATATATCGCGATCCTACGTATTATAGTTAGGCTTAGCGGCGTTAGGTTTAGTAGTAATAGGCGCGTCGGGTTTGGGTTAGGCTCTAGTAGGCGCCTAACTAGTTTTCGCGTTAGTATATAACTACTCTAATTCTTCGGAGTAAAGCTAAGTTTAATTTCACTCTTCTTACTTTCTTCGAAGAATTTAATAGATCCTATAGCGATTACCTACCTTAAATTAGATGCCTAGATCTTCTATATCTTTATAGTACCTTTAATATACCTAATAAACACTCTCTTATATCTCCGATTTATTAGCTTGTCCCTCTACAAATCCTTAGGTATTAACTTTAGATTAATATACGAAATAACCTAGTACCTCTGAACGCGTATATAGTTAACTAATAGTCGTTTCTCTAACTAAGTCTCCTCTAGCGTTAGTAAGAGATTATTAATCTGAACTAGGTATAGGTTATAGATATATTAGCTCGTAGTTAGAGCTTCTAGCTAGAACTTAATTAGGAGCCTAGCGTCCTCTATTTTCGCTCTAACTACCTGTTTAGTATCCCTAATATGCTTCTTAGTAATACTATTCGCTCTAGAGTTGTACGCTTTAGTTAGGTTAAGCTCTATACTATACTCTAACTCCTATTCCTTTAGAATAGATAGGAGTTTACCTATATTATTGCTTCTTACTACCTTAGGCTTTAAGCTATTAGTCTAAAGCTCGACCTTCTTTCGCTAACGTTAAAGTACTTTAGCTAAGTCCGACTTCTTCTTAAAGGAGTACGCCTATACTTTTCGGGAGTAATTATCGATAATAATAAGGAAGTACCTATATCCTTCCTTTAATAGTAGTAAGGGACTATAGATGTTAAGTAAGATAAGTTTAAGGATCTAACGCTTTTAGTTAGTTACTTTTTCCTACTTTCTCTCTATATTAGTAATTCTATATATCTTGTAGTTAAAGCTATCGATAATAGGTACTAGGTTCTTTAGCGTAGTAACCTTATAAAGGGATCTTAGCTTAGATATGCTATAGTATAAGAAGCGACGATACTAGAGATTATAGAGTTTATACGTAGCTTAGTTAGAGTTATCTATATCTACTGTTAAAGTAAGTAGAGACTCTACTCTATTCTCTACTTCGTTAGTCTAAGGGACTAGAGTACTATAGACTTTCTAGAGTTAATAGATACTATAGTAAGAACAATATTTAAGAACTAGATCGATATTCGAGTTTACTATATAGAACGTATTAGGAAGTATTATTCTAACTAAATCGAATTCCTCGATAAGCTTTTAACCTAAGATTAGAATAATACCTAGGTTCGGAATATAAAACATAGGTACTATAAGACTTCCTCTAAACGTATTAGAGACTTCTATTGTACCCCTATATCTACTCTCTAAGAAGCTACCTCTAACCTTTATTCTTCTTAGACTAGTTAGGTTTAGGCTCCTAAAGAGATTCTTATTATTAGATATATAGGCTAATACGCTAGAATTAAGAAGAATTGCACCTTATAGAAGCTTGCCTTTATAATTAGCTATAGCTTCCGCTAACTTGTACTTGTCTTTACTCTTATTATTAGAGGAGTCTGAGCTCTTAGAAGAACTCGAGTACTCTAAATTAGAATTACTAGATAATAATACGCTAGCTTTAGCTATATATACCTTACTCTTTTTATACTTCTACTTACTCTTACTCTTATTAGAGTGCTTCTTATTCTTCTTACCTAGTCGCGACTTACTCTAACTAGACCTATTCTTCGCCTTCTTAAATACCTTAATCTTCTATATTAGAGTCTTTAGGTTAGTTATATTCGCTTTTCTTTAGCGCTATAAGCTAGACCTCCTCTTATTCTTCTTCTCCTTTAGCATCTTTTAGTACTCTAATAGGCTTAGGTACTTAGGAATAAGATGTTCGGATAAGCTATAAAGATAGTATAACCTAGCTCTTCTAGCCTCTATACTTATTATATAGTTAGAGCCTTATATCTAGGCTTCCTCTTTAAATAAGATATATATAATCTTTACGCCGTCCTTTATACCTATTAGGTTAATTATCTATCTAAGATTATAGTATTACTCTAGTAATACGTTTAATAACTACTAGACTACCCTATTATATAAGTATAAGATCTTTAAGTCTAGCTCGATACTAGTAATCTTATATAAGAGGCTCGATAGAGTTATAAAGATATTATTAATTATTATGTCCTTATCTATCTTATAGGTTATATACTATTACTAATATACTCTTAACAAAGTTAGAAGGTTTTTAGTATACTTTATATTTAGGAGGGCTTATACGTCCGTAGCTATAATATACTCTAGTATTAGAGATAAGTCGATCTTATCTAGGCTCTAGGTTATCTTAAATAGAGCTATAGAGTTGTTCTAGTACTACTTATTAGTATTTACTAGCTTATACGTATAATTTCTAAATATGTACTATAAATGCCTCTCTTCTAGCGTAGTCGCTTATAGTATTATTTTAATACTCTAGCTTAAGAAGCTCTAATTAGCACTTTAACTAGCGGCTCTCTAACTAGTACTCTAACTACTCTAACTAGTAGAGTCCTTACTAAGGTATATATTACTTATTCTAGATACTAACATATTAGACTCTAACTATAACCTCTAGGCGCGAGGAGGCGCCTATCGAGCGCGAGGAGGCGCTTATTAAGCGGCTAAAGGAGGAGGAGATAATTATGTTATAGTCTCTCTAACTCTTAGAATCTTGCTATTTATTATCGCTGTCCTTAGGCTAGCTAGGAGAGGGGCCTTCTAATCTAGTAGCTATACGACCTTCTTCGATTTAAGTAGTCGTATTACCTATTTAAACTAGAGCTCGTAGTTCTTTCGAGTAAGAGTAGGGACCTTCTTCTAGCTCTTAGTAGAATCTATAGTAAAAAGAATTAAAAATAAATAAACTAGTAAACTAAGAATAAATAAGAGATAAACAAAGTAGTAGTTTTAAGTCGAATCTAGTATAGTTTTTCCTAAGGTTACTATAAACTTTAACTATATCTAGGCGGTTACTAGGCGCTTTTACAACTTATATATGCCTTAGGAGCTCTCTAATCGGTCCTCTAATTAGCTCCGGTCTTCCTATATAGTATAGTAGCGGCCTCGAGTCTGCCTTTAATTAATAAGTAGATTAAGCACACTCTTCTAACAAATTTAACTTCTAGCTATAGGCAAAACCTAGGCTTATAACCTATTAAACTAAGATCCTCTCTCTACTAGGTAATAGATTTACATATATAGAAGTAGCTATAGGAGGAATATATTATATTAGAAAAGGATTATATATATATACGAACGAATAGTTATTTATATCTCTCCTTTAAGAAGAGGAATTGTCTCTTCTCTCTCTCTCTTAAATACTCCTCTAAGGGCTAAGCTTATAGAGCCTTAGTTAGAGGACTAGTAAGTTATAATCTAGTATAACTCTTCTTATTCTAACTTAAGTAGGAAGGCATAAGACTACTCTTTACTTTTTAACAAGTAAAGTATTATCTAATCGGATTAGTAGGACACTCTACTATAAAGCTATATTAAGATGTTAGAGAGGTTATATTAGTAGAGAAGGGGTAAGAGGAAGACTTTATACGAAGCTAGAGATACCTATTAAAGTAGAGTATTTACATAAACTAGCTAACTAATATATATAAATAATAAACATTCTCTAATTTACGACCTCCCTTTAAATATAGATTGCCCTTATATAAAGCTAGACCTACCTATAAAAGTAAAGCATTTATATAAACTAGTAAACTAATATATATAAATAATAAACATTCTCTAATTTACGACTCTCTCTTCCTATATAGATTACCCTTATATAAGAAGGTAAATACACTCTAATTTATTACTCTCTCTAATAAGGACGAAGCTTATAAGGCTCTAGACTAGAGGTTAGAAGCTAGTAGAAGTAGCCTAGAGTTAGTAGAGACTATAGGTAGTAGTATATATCTAAGTAGGAGTATTAAAAAGTAATAGGCAGTTGTATACTAGGAATATTAAGTTAGAGTAGAGAGAGTTATACTAGTTTATAACTTAGGAGTACTCTAACTAAGCCCTATAAGCTTAGCCTTAGTAGGAGTATTTCTAGAGGAGAGAGAAGAGAAGATTCCTTCTTCTCTTCTCTAACCTAATACGTTTATTTTTACCTTCTAATATATACCTAATAATATATCCCTCCTATAGCTACTTCTATTACGTAAATCTATTGCTTAGTATTAAGTATAGGATCTTAAAACAACAAACTTTTAACTATATCTAAGTAGTTACTAGGCTCTTTTATACTTTATCTATATCTTAGAAGTCTATCTAATAGACTCTAGTCTTCCTATATAGTATAGTAGTAGCCGCTAGTCTACTCTTAATTGTCTAATAGATTAAGTATACTCTTCTAACAAATTCTTCTCCTAGCTATAGGTAAAACCTAGGCCTATTATATTTTAACAGAATATACTATTAGATTAGGAGTTATAATTATTATACGGGCGGCTACGCTCCTTCGGGCAAGCCGGACGTAACTATCACGCTAATTTTTTACTTAAGATCGTAGCTAGAAGAGGGAAATGCCAGACTGAGGGTACCTCCATTCCGGGTTGGCCAGACCTAAGAGTATTAGCCGCGCCTGCGTGAAGGATGCCTTCTAGGATGTCCTTTATCTTTTACTAGAGTGACCTACGGCGGGTTAGTAAAGGTTGAGTGTAGCTATCGACAGCGGGCTGGTAACGGGCATCGACAAGTCTCATCGGTAAGCAGGAGCAAATGGCACTTTACCGGAGCATGACCCGCTTACACGGTTTGATGAGCAGTCGATGTGCTAACAGGCAGACGATCCATTTTGACATGAAGAGCTGATGAGCTAGCAGTAGTTGGTCTGTGACGCCGAATGACTAAATGGGCCGACGGCTGATACGCATGCAGTATCTGCTACATTACACTTGATTTGTTCATGTGTGAAAAGTTAGGTTGGTTCATAGTAACAAGGGGCTCCTCCTTTTCGATGCACAGCTGAGAAAACCCAACGACCAATCGACTCGCTTCCATCAAGCTGAATTTTCCTAACCATTGCCCCATTCCCAGCACTTTGCACCAAGACGTGTCAGCGGTTAGAGCCCAAGGACAACATGAATTGTCAGGAGGAACATACGCAATAAACCTTTACTGGATCAACTCCGGTATACATATACTCGCACTGCTTTTTGTGTGGGCCTCTTTCCATTTCAGGATCGTCTTTGCTTGGCCAGCACTGAAGCAAGAAGATCAGCACAGTCTACGATGACCTAGTATAGCATGAGCTGTGTCCATACCATCCATTGGAAAGGCTTCTGAGGTTTGTTGTTGCATCCATCTTGCCCGATGTAGTGGCACTCTGCAGCCGCTGCATAGGAAGGGAGGAGAGCCACTAGCGTAGAGAAGCAATAGAGGGGGAGCTTCATGTTGGAGGTCTGCCTTAGACAATCATATTGGAGGATAGCGAAGGGTCTGATGTGTGAGAGAGGCAGGCGTCGCATCTTCTAGTAAAAAGGGGGCGGCGGCCTAGCTCCGGAATATATGAGACAGACATGGTTAATGTAGTCTTACGACCTCGGCATGTCGGACAATCACGAGGGTGCCGACCAGATCATATCAGACGCTGGGATCAGGGTGGCCAAGTGCTCGATAATGGATGGTTCCATATTGATTGAGAGCGCTGGAAAAACACGAGTCCGCGCAATTTTAGGTGCGCCCGGACCTTCCGTGGAATGACCATTTCCCAGAGGCCCGAAAGCGAGCCTGGAAGGCCGTGAGCCTGAGCGTTCTACGGAGCAGCGCAGGTGCTGCTGTCGTTCCGAAGTTGAAAGATTGCCCAAGGCCTAAGGAGTCTCCGAAGTGTCAAATGCCGAAGCTGGCTTGCTTGGCTCGAGCCGAGGCCAAGCAGTTGCTTTGTCGAGCCGGTTCAGATCAAGCTCTTATTTCAGTAATAACTCTTTCCAATTACGCATCATGGGCATTATACGCACAACACTTGCCATAGCCGGCTACGGGTCTCTCGCCGGCGCAGCCTCCTTCATAGCCGCTACTCGTTACTCGAAGATCTCAGCACTTCCAGCTTCAGACTACATCTTCAACTCGACGCTTTACTCCCGATACAACCCCAACAACGCGCCGGCGACACAGGACCTTTGCACGCGCAAAGTGCCGCTTAGCAAGATCAAGCCGGAGCTGCTGGAGAAGGCGGAAGATGGCAAGCTGGTCGAAGCATTCTGCCAGGGTGTCTGGGGAGGTCTAGGTGAGGTTGCAGAAGCAGGCGGGAAGATAGTCTGCAAAAGACAATCTGACAATCGCGCAGGATACGCATATCAAAGGCGCTTCCTAGAGAAGAAGTACAGAGGCCCTGACACCGCGTCTCAACTCTGGGACCGCAAAGACCTCAAGGCATCCGAGTACCCCGTCGGCACGCAAATCACAGACCACTTCGAAGTCGTCTCGAAAACTCCTACCTCGATCATTGTGCGTTGCGGCGACAGCCCTAGGAAGCTCGATGTGCGCGAGTCCGACGGCTTGTTCGAGATGCTGGCAGAAGTCAAGAAAGACGAGGGCGTCGCCGAGTTCGGGCTCAAGAGCGTGTTCTACAATGGTCTCGCGCAGCCCGACAATGAGGGCTCGTCAGGGGGTCCTATGTCTCCGTGGATACAGTGGCTGCATGCGCAGTATGATAAGATTCTTATGGAGACTGCTTTGCGAGGCAACGTGATGAAGTGAGCAGGCATCGCGACCCTCGGCCATCGATTATACAGGACATCTACACAGTGGACGAGATACAACCATCTGGGCGACCGATCTATGCTGTCTCCGATCACCCCAGGAATCTGGAATCATTATCGTACATCCACGCGATCTTCTCCTCTTCACTCGGGTCATTGACCTGCTTGAGAACCTCGATGCACGCAGTCCGGATCCTGCTCTTCATGCTACTCGTCAATCTGCTCCAAAAAGCGTCGGCAAGTTCTGCAAAGCCGGCTGCGCGTAGCGGCAGGGGATGCGCGTCCGTAAATAGAGGCGACGCGATTGACGAAAGTAGTGGTGGGCTGTTGCTACGGCCGGAGCATGGATCCGTATATGGAGCCGTGATCCCTGTGTCGTTCGTCGCGGTCAAGAGAAGCTCGATCGATGGTGGCTTGAGAATGGCATCGTAGTCGCTCACAATGACTGGCAGGCCCGCGAACTCGGTTGAGAGTGTCTCCATTTGGTCGAGCTCGATCCAGGATATATATGTAGAGCCTCTTCAAGTCTGACCCATCGCCTTTCGTCACCCGTCTTGTCCGCGTGCTCGTCGTAAAGCGACCGCTCGCTCATGCTATCACCACTGATCGGCATATATTATCTTCACCCTTGGCCTGTCCACCTTCCGCTTCCGGTGGTCGGCTGTTGAAATTCTGCACAAGTCTTTGTTTCTTGTGCATAAAGTTGAATGCCAGTCTATGCTACGCAGCCAGCAGGAACAAAGCATTGAAGCTTGACGTACAGTGATGCTTGGTGTACAGAGTGATGCCAGCCTCATACACATTATCTACTAATCATACTTCTTCCCCTTCAATTCCATCGGTTGCCCTTTCACCACACCTCTATACAGCGCATCCTTGACGCCTCTCCTCACCCCCGTGTCCAAACTCACCACCGGTCTATACCCCAACCTCCTCTTCGCCTTATCAATATTATAATACCTCGTCATGCACATATACTTGACCGCATCGAGCCCCAACGTCGGCTTGCCCAGCCTAAACAACCAATAAATCCACCCCATCATCGTCGCAATGAGCAGTCCCAGATCTTTCGACAGCACCCAGACTTGTGAAGGATCCGTCTTGTCTCCCGCCGCTGCCCAGCATGATCGCGCAAAGTCGAAGAAGTAGAGGGGCGCGTCGTTGGTGACGAAGAAGGCTTCGCCGTCGACTTTTTCGTTGTCGAGGGGAAGGGCTTGGCCTTTGGCTTCGCGGTCGACGGTCGCGAGGAGGGCGGCGAGGGCGAGGTGATGAGCGTGTGCTACGTTTTCGACCTCGGTGAAGTCGAAGAGGTTCTCGTTGGGGCCGATTTGGACTTTGGTTTGGCCGCTGTAGTATGCAGAGAGGCCTGGCGGCAGCAACTGTACGTCGCCTACGCCGAAGATTCCAGAAGGTCGGATGGCAGCGGTCAGGAATTTGGGATGTGATGGGGCGCGATTGGCGGCTAGGACTTCCATCTCTGCGAGGGCCTTGGTCTCGGTGTAATACGAGGGCTGCTCTTTACCGATGACGAGGGGATATGTTTCGTCGGCGTTGATGAGGTCGGAGCGCTGGTCGTGGATCACGGAGGCGGAGGAGGTGAAGACGAAGGCCTTGACGCCAGATTCTTGGGCGACGCGAATGAGGTTCTTGGTGCCATTGACGTTGACTTTGTAGAAGAGGTCCCTGTTCTCGACGAAGGCGTGTGGGGAGGCAGTATGTATGACGGCGTCTGGTTTGAATTTACCGAACAGCTTGAGCATCGAGTCATAGTCTGTGATGTCGCCTGTGTCATAGTGCACGTCCGCGACTGGCTCTGTAGGAGGCTTGATGTCCAGGCTGGAGATCTGGTTGCAGGCGTCTCGTTTTGAGAGCAGCGACACGACGTTGTTGCCCAAGAATCCACATCCTCCTGTTACAAGGACATGGCCCAGCTTTGCCTTTACTTGTGCCATTGCGACCGATCTCCGAGGGCAATGCCTCACACAAATTCTCAATGCAGCATGTGTCGTGAGGACGTGGTGTGTTGCGAGCCGCAATAATATGATGCAGGGTCCATCGAACCACGCCAGCCCACGCGACAGGCTCCACTTCGAAAAGAGCCAGGACTCCTGACTCAATTGACAAACAAACCTGCATGATGAGACCCGACATCATGTGCAGAACATTGCTCACGCATAGGCTGAGATCGATGTAAGCTCTTCGTCCGCCGCTGGACCATTCCCAATTCCTACAATGGGCAGCCTGCAGGTCACCACTGATACCGACCATCATCACGATGGATCCGGCATACACCTCTACGTCGAATATCTGCAAAACATCCGGACAATTTCGATACAGGCCTCTCTGGCCACAGTATCCAACAAGGCGACCAAAGCTACCCTCTCTGCGGACGGCTCCAGACTAGAACTGAGCCATGAAGGCGAAACCGCCAGTATCCAGCTACCCATCCAAATACCAGGAGGACACAACGAGGCCACGTTGAACTTACCTGCTGCGCCCACCAAGGACCTCAGTTTCCGACTGAACGTGCAGGAGAAGCCGGACACTGACTCCCACCTCCTCGGAAACGGGCACAATTTGACGAAAGATGAAAATGTCATGCCATGGACTGCCACTGACCTGACATCGCAGAGCGAAATATGCTGCGCCAGATGCAAAGCCGTGATCATCGCACGGGGCGCGATCACGAAGTGGAAAGACCTGCCGTCTGAGAGCTGGGCCGAGATGATGGAGTTCTGGCACTGCCACAAGCCCGAAGTCTCAGACGGCCAGGCCGGAGGAGACGCGCGAGGCATCGGCGTCAACAGCAAGTTGGCGATCGAGCGTGCGGTCGGACTCGTTGGGCCGCTAGACCTCATCTTCGATGCAGAGGACTGCTCTGGTGTTATGGTAGGTCACAAGCCTTCCAGCTCCCTTCGTGTTGACAACATATACACATATTTCTCCTTCTGATATCACCACTATGGGCGATTCAAAGAACCGGCCCTTTCAGGCCGCAAGGTCACGATCGAGGAAAGCGTCGGGATACAAGCGCCCCAGACCAATGCGATGGCTAGGATGGTAGCATCAGCCTCGTCTTTGAAGGGCGACGGCAGGTCTACAGGAAAGGCACGTCATCACGTCTAGCGTTTCACTGTCAAGTCTTGGAGCTCATGGGCTGTGGCGGGATTAAAGCTAGATACATTCCATTCATTGCGTGCTGTCATTCTTCATACTGCCCTCTGTACTCGTCTGCGATTACTGATAGATTCTCCCATAGTACAAGCAATCAGACAATTTCCAAAACCCACCAGCAGAAGGTGAAGCCATTTGCTCCTCATGCCACACCGCAGTCGGCGTCCATGAGAGCGCAACAGATGGTAGCATACGCCTGCGCAAAGCACAGCTCTCCATCTCCCTCAATCCGTCAACAGAACATAACCTCTACCCGACGGAAAAATGGCTAACCGCCTACATCCTTGAAAACATCGACAGCCAAGGCATCCGCAAATTCATCATCTCCAGCCGTGACACGCCGTCCGACCTCGCACTGAACATCTGGGTCTTCGCACCCGATCTCACCATGTCGTCTTCGGCGTTTGCCAAAGGTACGCCGACAAAGGTGGTGAAGATCGTGTGGCAAGACTGCGAGCAGAAGCCTTCTGGACCCAAGAAGCTGAACACGCATGCGTTATTCGAGGGCGATATTGAACTTCCGGGCGTTGAGTCGTCAGAGCTCCGGCGGCTCCTTGCTGTGTCTGGAGGGTATCTGCCCGCCATGGGAAGGAAGTTCCAGGGTTGGAACGTTGGACTACTGCGACGATTCGTTACGGAGGACGTTCAAGGTAGATCCGCAGGATGAAAGTGGTCCAAGCTCGGTCATCTCACGCATGATGAAAGGCCGCTCGTGCCGACCGATGTAATCGACACTCTGCCGCCTGGCAGGTTCTCCTGCCCTTTCATCCCTTCGTCGCCCTCTTCTCCAGCGGCGGCAAATTCACCTTGTCAATATTCTCGCACCCAAGACACGGCCTCCCATCAGGACCAACCGTCATCCTCCTCCTCGCCCTCAGCGCCTCAACCGCCTTCCTACCTGCTTCCGTATCCGGAGCATCGGGCAAATCCTCCTCCTTGATCTCATCCTGAGGATTGCAAGGCTTCCCTTTCGACCGCCGCCACGCCGAAATCTCTGCCTTCCTCAAAAGCTGGTAGTACTTCATCGCAATCTGCGTGTCGCGAGCCGTCTTTAGCTTCGATCTCCTGAAGTACGTGCGCCGGGTCAGCTTGTGCGGCGCACCGAAAATCTCGTGCAGCTCACTTTTGATGAATGCTTCCTGGTAGACGTGATCGCAAAGTTCTTTCTCCCTCCCAAGGATCTCGCAGGCGATCTGCTGGTCGCGTTCGCTGCCTGTGTCCTGGTTGAAACGAGCGTCGAGGTCTTCGTCGAATTTGCCTTGCTGTTGGGCGTCGAGCAGGTGCTTCTCGATGCGCTGCTGCCGACGGAGAAGTGTGATTGGCTCTTCGTTCTCTTCCATCCTCTGAAGATCATACTGGGCTTTGCAGCGACTGTCGATGATCGCTTCACTGTGATATCGCTGCAGCGCACCACCATCACGCTCGAGATCCTCATCCTCGACATCGACCGCATCGTCATCGCTGCCTTGCCGGTCCACGCGCGAAAGTGCCGCCGCAGGAGCCACCTCCGCTGAGTGGACCATATCGCCACCACGAACTTCCCCACCCGAGATAGGTCCCTCGGACTCAGACCTGTCGTGTCTGTCCGTCGATTCAGCAACCTCAGAAGCGATGCGATGCGCGCTCGACATCACCGGGCGCGGCGTCGTTGCGCCTGACGGCACAACCTCCTGAATCTCAATCGTAGTCCTATTCTCCTCACCATCCACCATCCGCTCCACCACATACGGCGAGCTCCCCTCACCCGTCGACGGCGAAGCCTTCTTATCCCCATCATCACCACTAACCCGCCGAGAATCCTTCCGCTCAAAAAGCGACATCTGTCGAATCCTCTTCCCAGCGCTCTGAACAGCAGCCATGACCGTCGAGCTCGCGCGCTGCACCCACCGCCTCTTACCCTCGTGAGGCACCACCGTATCGAGATCACCGATTGCACCGATCTCCGTGTCCTGGAAGATGCGGCCATCTCGCCGGGTATCCCTCGGGCCGGTCATGTGGATAGCGACGTCAGACTCATAGTCGCCAATCTCCAGATGCAGGGCTTCGCCGCGCCAGTCAGAAGAAGTCGAGTCAATGCTCGACCGATCGCACGCACGCCGCATGAGGTTCAAGGCCGCATCGGCACCTACACGAGGCTCGCGATCGGTCGAGCTGACCCTGGCGTCGTCGGCGTTGATGACGGCGCTGTTGAGTCTGGTCATGATGGAAGGTGGGAGCGCGTGTCTGTCGCGCATCGAGGCGACGGCAGATGGCATACGAGCCAGCGGCCCCGGCTGTGTCGCAATATCCATGCTGGCCGTGAATCGTGCTTGGTCTAAGACAGCCTGCCTTAGTGATGTCTTGATATTCGTGCTCGGTGCGTCGTGAATGCGACGATGCAACAGTGACGCTTGATGAAGGGTGTCAAACGGCAGGCAGGTCTTGCTCTTCTCCAGAGTGGATTGACCATGGAGAAGGAAAGAAGGGGGCAAGGCAGCTTTTGGAAGGAAGGTGAACACTGGAGCGCCAGCCAAGACGGGAAGGCTCGAGGTAATGCGGGTAATGTGTGGTCATGTTGGAGACAGGTCGAGGGGTAAGGCCATTGGCGAGCGTCGTGATTATCGACCTGCGAGCTGTGAAGCGGCGTGGAGGTCAGCATTGTGAACTTACATGTGCGTGGCGTGGACTTTGCTTGGGGAAAGTGGGACCTTGGGAGGTGAAATTGCTTGGCAGTCTCTCATGTTCCGTAGGCACCAAGCCATCAAGCACCGTGGTGCGCTATGTAGTGTAACATGTCCCCATTGAGCTCCAGTTCTTTTGCATTCCCAGAGGCGAGCGGTGAGCAGTCTGATAATCCATCACGTGGGACCATGTCCCAGATGCGCCTGCCCAAAACCACTTGTTTTTGGATTTCTCGACATTCCGGGGATCTCGAATCTTCTATCATCGCATCTCGTCCGCAAGTCGCGCGCAATCAGTCCCTGTATGATATGCATGGTTCATGACCGCGCTCAAGCAACGATCCTGCATTACAATCGTGCTCTCTTCCGCCACATCCTCTTTTCCGTATATCGTCCTAAGATCCTCTATTGCGTGGATTCCTGGGCGTTGGTCGTCACCAAGCCTGGGAACAGCTCCGCCAGGGTGCTGTCACCAGGGACCAAATGTGGTGTGGAGCTGCTGTTGGTGAAGTTGGCACCGAAGTTGCCCCAGCTGCTGCCTTCTTGTGGCAACGATGGGAACATGTCGCCACTGCCGCTCACGGTTTGAGCATTGCCGCCGAACAATGTAAAGTCTTCGCTGTGCCCGTCGACATTCATGCCACCGTAGTAGTTGCTCGATGTGAAGGTTTGGTCAAGCTGAGCGCCAGGAGAAGCCTGCTCGAGTGAAAGATTACGCTGCACGGCGCTGCCGGGACCCGAAACTGGTGATGGCTGCTGAGCGAAATTGAAGTTGCCAAAATCGAAGTTTTCGATCATGTCAAAGTCGTCATCGAACGAGCTTCCGTCAAGCTGCAGGCCCGAATGGGAAGAAATGGAGGCAGCGGAAGAGTCACCACGGTCCTCGCTAAGGGCGGGCGTCATCGGCATGCTCATGTCATTGAAGTTGAAGTTCATGTTAAAATGGCCAGAGAAGTCTGGCGATGGTTGGGTGATTGCAGGAGTGCCGTAATTGCTGGGCCCTGCAACACCTGGTGGCGGTGGCATTGACTCTCGATGCGAGGAGGTGGACCAACTCTGCGTCGACGGCGATGGTGCGATGGGCGTGAGTGGAGTCAACATAGCGGACGCCGGCGACGGCGGTACTGATCCAAATGGCAAGCGTGTCACGCTGGAGCTGGCTTTACCCTTCCCATTGCTCTTGGACCGGACATACTCCCAGCCGTGCGCTTTCTCCATGTGCTGCTTGCAATTCGACTCACGCTTGCTCGTGTACGGGCAAGGCTTGTACAGACAGTGATACAGCGGTGGCGCGGTGGAGTGCTTGTCGTTGACGTGACGGTCGCGCTCCTTCTCCGTCGGCCAGCCGTAGTCATGGTACTTGCACTGCGCCTCAGGGCACTTGAATGGCCTCTCGTGAGTCTTGATGTGCTTGGTGAGGTCGCATGGCCTCTTGAACTCCTTGTCGCACAGAGGGCATTCATGTATCTCAGGCTTGGCCCCCTTTTTGCGGCGTGCCATCGAGCGGAAAACTTCGTCGTCGTCGACGTCGGCGAGGGAACGCTTCATGGTGGTAGTGGAAGCGACCGGGTCGTCGGATGGTACTTCGAGGCCAGTGGCGAGGCTTATAGTCTTGCCGTCCGCCCTGCGTCTGACAAGCTCGGGTGCTTTGCCGTTGTGACTCACACCTCCAATAAGCGAAACACTTTCATCCCTGCATTGGCATCATTAGCACGTGACTATTGTTGTGCCTGAACAACAATGATGATAGATCTAAGTTGTGAGTCGAAGGGCTGACTCCACTTATAGACCGCATTGCTGTGCCGCAGAAAGCGCTTATGTGAACATGAGTGGTTCACTCAGCCAACCAAAGGAGGCTTGGCAGTGGCTTGGTACGTGAAGTTGAGAATCTGAAACCAGTATCAAACTCACGCTGTGTAGTCCATGTCATCGAGATTGTCGCCCTTGGCCTGCTTTTCTCGTGTTGCTGCCAGAATGGTGGCGTACTTGCGGATCTGCAGCCCTCTGTCAATATCCGATCGCTCCTTGTACAAAATAACATATTCCCAAAACGCACCTGCTCAACCAAATCGAAGAAGTAACCCTGGGTGTACGGTCGGTCTGCCGGCGCTCGCTTGTCGGACTCTGGGAGAGGGACAGTTGTCACAGTCGTATGCAGTACGCGGATCGTGCGCTCGCAGAATTGCAGATACTTCGCAGGAGAGCGAGAATAATCCTGAACGCCACAACAATGAGCAAATCTCGCTGGACACAGGCCAGCCGCTTCTATAACATACCGGTGCCAGGAATATGAGCGACTTCTCAAGATCCCTCAGTGTCTTGATGCGCTTGTCGCCAATGCGGACAGGTACATCCTTGATGAGTGGATGGAATTCTTGGAGCTGTTGCTCACGAAGAATGGGCTGGATGATATGCTCATGAATCTTCGTAGCGGCGTACCTACTAAGGCCGCGCTCCTCCACAATCGTGGGTGACGGTGTCGTGTCTGCTCGTAATTTAGCGTACGTGTCCAAACGCGACGAGGGGTAGGTGCATGCAGGAGCTTGCTCACCGGTTGGTTTGGCACCGTCTACCTCTGAGTCGGCCACGCTGGATCCAATGCCGCTATCCGAGGAATGGCTGTTCCTGCGCAGATGGTTGCGGGCAGGTGCAGCCTCGCCGTCGACTGCGGCTTGGTCTGGCAGCACCTCCGGTGCGTTCAGCACAGCGCTGACGGCGAGCTTGGAGCGGGTCTCCAGCGCCTTGTCCACCCTATTGAACAGGTCGACGACACGACGCTCACCCGCACCAATGAGGAGATCCTCAAGCTGCTTGGGACATGTAGTCGACCGCAGCACAGCGGACGGTGACTGTGCGAGTGGATCCCAGAGAGCTTCGCTTTTGATGACTGGATTGTGAAAGGTGTCGTTCTTGCGGAGCGACATGTTTTGGAACGAGTCGATCAGGGAGGGAGTCATGTCGGAAGAAGGGTCGCAGGCAGGACGTCTGCGGGGATGGATGGAGGCCGTAGACATAACGGGCGATCGAGGTCAGGCACAGGTAGAGCGGAAGCGGGCGGTCTCTGCGAACCGTTAGCGCTGCTGCTGCTGCCTAGGTTGCCTTCTGAGTTGTGAGTCACCTTGTTGGAGGGCTGACCACGCGACCACAGGTGTGCTGCAGCGCAGTCGATTAGTGACGTCCCGTGAGATGATAGTCGTAGTCGTAGTGCGTGGCCCTGTCGCAGCTCAGATGTTTGTTTTCCGCTCGAGTCCCGTAGTAGATGCTGCCGTCGAGAATATCGGGTGAACGACAGACCACACACAACAGTAGTGAGGCCGAATCCTTGGGCGTGCACTTTCAGTTGCGAGAGAGCGCCAACTTCAGAGGCAGACGTCGTCGCTGCTGCCTGGACGCTAGTGCGCACTAGGGCGTTCCCGTCAGCTGGGCCGTGGGGAAGGAAATTGAACTATCTTTGACTGCTGGGAAGGGCAACCACGCCAGCCAGCATTCATGTCTCAATGTTCGCTTCAATGCTGGTGTCGGCTTCCTGTTGCGTCACGCCGATACGTCTTGCGGTGGCGATAGTATCCATTGGTGGTGAGAAGATTCCCTAGCAGACCACGGCCGAGGAATACGAGTTGACCGCAATCGTGCCTGAGGCGTGCCCCCCCACCAAGATCCTTCCCGGACTTCGGAACCAGTGGTTCGCCGTGGCGCCGCCGGGATCGAAACATCTTCTCACCGGTCCAGGCAGGCACGAAAGTGATACGTTTGGAATGATCCTCAATGAACACGTTATCCGTATTGACTTCTGCGAGCGTAAGTTGCCAGCTGTCGAGAAGGCGGTCGTGCCGCCTTTGGCACCCAGAAACCATCACCATCCCCTCTCCTGCCTAGGTCACTCCGCCATACCCACGCGAAGCTACCATTCGAGCCATTGCCTTTTCCGCACGAGGACTTCTGGATGCCGTTTCTCAACCGCTGCCGTCACGACCATAATCATCATCACAGCACGCTCACTGCAAGTGTACGGAATATGTATGGATCCCGGAGTTTACAGAAATGGAAGTTCGTTGGCAGTGCTCCGCGAACGTAGGTCTGAGCATTGCAAGCCATAATGAGCCAAAGGGGTGGAGTGTGCAGGCGACAAGTCGACTCCGCTCTGCTTCATGTGGGTGTTCAGGTTGCATGTTTCGCAGGTACGAGGATAGGTGGCTGTAAAAATATCGCTCGGGTTTGTCACTTGGGAGGTGAGGAAGCGGAGGGCTTCTGAGATGTTGTAAGTGACATTAGTAGCCCGACCGAGGGACAACGAAGATCACGACTGCAGCATTGTCGCGTATGTATTTAGAAAGCCTACGGTCGCCACACAGGTCAGCAATATGAACCCTTCCACTTTATATACGGCGTTTCAGCCGGCACAAGCAGACCAGGCACTCTCGCCGCTGGCTTGCCTCAGCACACGGCGAGAGCTTTGGTCCAGAGACATGGGCGGTACAGTCAAATCTGACTCAGGTCTGCAACAATCGTCTGACTTCCGATTGAATGGCCTCGCTCATCTCTTTCGTCCCAGCCTTGCCTCCAAGGTCTCCTGTCCGAACCTCAAGTCCACCATCAGTCTTGTTATCGAGTACCTTTTGCACAGCCTTTTCAACCACCTCTGCCTCGCGGTGCATGTTGAAGCTGTATCGCAGCATCAAGGCCAAGCTGAGCACTTGCGCTACTGGATTGGCAAGACCTTTCCCTGAGATGTCCGGAGCAGAACCATGCACTGGCTCGTACAGGCCAAGGACACCCCCAACGGAATTACGACCGAGTTGATTGCCTTGCGTCACGGGAGAGGGTGGCGCGCCTGCAAGGGAGGCGGAAGGAAGCAGGCCCAACGAGCCCGTCAGTCCACCAGCCTCGTCCGACAAGATGTCGCCAAATGTATTATCCGTCAGAATGATCCCGTTGAAAGCAGTCGGTTTGGTGATCAACAGCATGGCCAGACTGTCGGCCAATTGGTCTCTAACTAGCACCTTTGGAAACTCCTTTTCGAAGATTTCGTGTACGATGCGTCTCCACACTCTGCTACTCGCGAGGACGTTGGCTTTATCTGCACTCCATACTGGAAGAGGTGGGTCGTGCTGCATGGCGAGCGCTCCAGCAACTCTAGCTACTCGCTCGATCTCTGGTCGGCGGTACTCCCATGGATCACAACCATAATCGGCTTCTTCGATTTTATGACCAAAGTAGGCTCCACCACAATTCTCGCGGATCAGCACAAAGTCGACGCCAGAAATGACCTCTGCTTTGATTGGTGATCGTTCGATCAAGGCCTTGGAGGCGAAGTTGCAAGGCCGAAGATTGGCAAAAATCTAGAACGATGATCTTGGTCAGGGTCGTCCATGCTTCTCCAGCGTCCTACATTGAGCCTACCTCCATCCTCTGCCGAATCCTGAGCAATCCGCTCTCAGGATTAGGCTGTACAGTTCCCCATTCTGGGCCACCAGCGCTGCCAAAGAAGACGGCATCGACCTTCTCGCACTTCGACAGGACTTCCTCAGTCACAGAGTCTCTGTGTTTGTCCAGACTTGCACCACCGCAAAGATCGAACTCGCGCTCAAATCGTGCACCGGTGAACTCCTCGATAATATCAAGGACCTTCAATGCCTCCGTCACAACCTGATTATCTTAGCTGCGAGCATGTGGAGACTGCGATTAACAAACCTCAGGACCAATGTGGTCGCCAGGCAAGACCAGAATCTTGCCGGTCTTGGATACACCGCTGCTGCTATTACTTGTCGCCATGGTTCTTTGCTTCTGCTTGACCTCTGTCTACGCAATGATCGAGATGGAGAGGGAGGGGGACGCCTGCCTCTCGAGCCGATGTCTGAACAGTCTCCTACCAAGGTGTGACTGATGTACTCGGGGGAGCGTCCAGGATATAAATGGACATGACTTCTTCAGCACTGCCGTCAACGGAAGCCCATATGTTGACTGCATAGCAGCCAGCCGAAGACGACAAGGAGCTTCCCCTCAAAGGGCAAGCGCCGATATCGGCGAGCGGGCAGTCGGTACTGATGCTACAGCCAATATCCATACATACATGTAGCACACACAAGACTGGCCTCCGAGACTTCGACGTGTTGCTGGCAAGGAATTGACGTTGTCACCATAGGCAAGCCGCGGCCCGTGGTCTTGGCTCGAGGGGCATACATAAAGGTACATATGTAACCCAAGACCTTACTTGGCCCCTGCGTGGAGTGCGAGAGCAACGACAAAGGCTGAAGTCATCTTCACCAAGAGCTCGCAGATCCCGCCCGACCCCTACTGGAAGGGAAACTTCCTACCTGGTCGAGACAGACGTTTTGTATAGGTCCAGGCCATCATAACGAGTGTAGGGCAGAATGGTGAAGAGCTGAACGTTTAGTGGATGCAGGAGTGGGCATAGTAATTACAGAGCGGAGTCGACAGTCACCGTGACTCATCCAACCCTCGTATGTAGGGCAGAACTCGCGAGTCAACATTCAATTCAACCTCATCACGTGAGTTATCAACGTGTTACAAGCGCGGTCTCTTACGCATGGACCCGCTAAATGTCTGGTAACGTAATTGGAGTTTCCTGTCGCTAGACATAAAGCGTGCAGTGCATAACTATCCACAGCTGATCGCTACATGCACAGAACAATTGTAAAGATGGCCGGAGGCTATACGGCATCGCGTCACTACGAGACCATAATTATCGGAGCAGGAATTGCAGGTTTGTCGTGTGGGTCAAGACTGTTCAAACACGAACATTTCAAAGCACCACAGAAACTGCTGGTCCTGGAAGGACGAGCACGCATCGGGGGCCGTGTCAATAGCGTCGAAGTCAATGGGTGCCGACTAGATGTCGGCCCAAATTGGATACACGGTGTTGGAACTGACGAGGAGCCTAACCCACTCGTCAAAATCCTTCCGCACAAGAGATACAGACAGCTACAAGGAAGCGTCATATTCCGAGCCCCACTCGATGATCGAAACAGCCTGAACGGTGTTGATGACTGGATCAATGTACACTCCCCAGGATATCCGCCAGCCTTCCCTTCATCAAAATCACCAACGACAGATCGTACTGTCTCTGCAGAACATGGCGCAACGATCATGGGCGCTCTTCGGGGTATGCTAGGGTCTTTGCATGAAGTGGCGAATGACACGCCTGCTGGCCAAGCAAAGAATGCACCAATGCTCGAGGCTGTGGCGAAGAGCGAGCTCCTGCAGAATGCTTTCAGTGAAATCCCCCAGGACTACCATCGCACCCTCTCTGGCATGCCACAGTTCATTGAGAACATTGAGGCAGCACCACTAGCGGCTCAGTCCGCCGAGCATTCTGGCGAAGCTACGATGGGTCTGCTTGAGTACGCTTTGGACGACTTTGACGGTGATCAAGTATTTCTACAAGATGGCTATCTCGCTGTCGTCAATGAGCTTGCTAAAGAGCTTGTCGAAGCTGAGCTGGTGCGGTTCAACACTGATGTGAAGTGTATAGACTGGGCTAGCAAGCCAATTAAGGTCGAGACCAGCAGTGGTCACTACACGGCCGATCAAGTTGTATGCACTCTGCCACTTGGCGTGCTGAAGTATCCGTCTTCACCTCTGTTCGAGCCATCACTACCAGCTGAACAGCAAGAAGCGATTGCTAGTCTAGGTTATGGGACACTCGACAAGATATTCCTGGTTTATGATCGCGCCTGGTGGGCGGAAGAGCCCTATATCTCGGTCTATCGAAATGGCATCATAAGAGAGCCTTTCAAGGCGCAGGAGGATGCTCTGAGCAGTGATCAGCTATCAGCGCCTGACTCTTTCATGGGGTTCACCGACGAGCTACCGGGCATAGAGATCAAGGAGGATGGTCAGACAATATCAGGCCTGCGTATGTTATCGTGCATCAACTTGGATAATCTAACGGGATATCCTGTCTTGTCTGCCTTCGTGTCCTGCTCCAATGCAACATACGTGGAGTCGCTGTCAGACCAGGAAGCTGGAGGGATACTACACCGAGCTTTGAGCCGATGGCTAGGCCGCGAGCCACCAAAGCCGGCAGGCATATATGTCACTCGCTGGGCACAAGATCCGCGTTCGCGTGGCAGCTACAGCCATATGATCTCGGGGATTTCTGAAACTAAGCACCGAGAAGCCTTCCAAACGCCCGTTTTCAATGGCAAGGGCGCAGCCCTCCGGTTCGCAGGCGAACACACTAGCAGAAACCACTTCGCCACGGCGCATGGTGCACTGATCAGCGGTTGGCGAGAGGCTGATAGTATTCTAGAAGGGGTAAAGCAGGGCTCCAAATGCTGAACATAGATCTTCGCCGCCCTCATGAATTCAACATCCGCTCGGCTACCAGATCTTATTCCACCATTTTGCGTACAGACCCACCATATTTGCCCACATCTGATCTCGCGGACGTGGCGCACCCGTCCAAGCCTTATCGACTTGCATGAGCAGAGTCACCAGACCCCAGGCATGCGAAAGGCACAAACCTATGTCCGACATGTACGTCCCCGTGCTCACCATTTGCCACCAATCATCCGGACCTTTGACGTGGACGGCCAGCCTCACCAGGCCCATATGAGCGATTGACGGACCCAGCATAAGCAGGTTGGCCCACCACAGCTTTCTCCTTTGGTACAGATCGAGTGCCACGGCAATGGCGATGGACATGACCGTCAAGGCTGTGGTCACGACGTTGACTCTGCACGGAATGCTCCGAGGATCTGTTGGTTTGACGAACAAGGTGCGGTGGCACTGCGGACACCAGTTCTTGTCGCTGTCGAACCAGCTGGAAAGGCAGGCTTTGCAATAGGTATGTTTGCATTCTGGTTGGACGGCATCCTCGAGCTGACCTTGGCAGATTGGACATTCCTCGTCTTGTGCTGGTGCTACTGATGGAACTGCCAGTGCCGCCATGAATGTACGTTTGGATGGCAGGGGACTCCCGTCCAGGCGCCAGCCACGTTCTAATGGGAAGAGACTGGGATATAAGATCGCGTACATGATTGCCGCAGTGAGAACAAATGGTAGAGTCTCGAAGAGATCGTCCCGGGTAACGGCCCACGTCCAGTCTCCGAACATCCTGTCTTGTTGATTCGCTTCTGCTTGTATTTGGTATCGCACAAGATCGGACTACGAACAAAGGTCTGTCGTCGTGCTGCGCAATCAGGTTCTCGGAAGGATTGAGAGAGTTTCCCGCGGTGCTGCGCCTGCATGGAGAGATCGGCATCTCAAGTCCTAACCATTGGTCTTGGTTGTACTTTCCTCGCCTCTTTCGCGTGACACGTAGATCGATATCCCCAGTCGTGCTAATTCGAAGCAGCATAGGTAGCATAGCGGCATGCGCACGCCGAGCCATACACGTACAGTGTATTTTGCGTTAGAGTTAGGGCAAGCAGATAGGTAATCCGCTAGCTCATACTGCAGCTTATCCATACTGCAACAGGTAGTGGCCATCCCAAAAAGCCCATCCTCCTCAAGGCCCTTCGGATCCTGAGAGATGCATCTCCAAAACACGCACGTTCTGTGTACCAACCAGCGCCTACCAAACGACTCAGACCTCGTAGCTGCAATCTCTAGCGGGTCGATGCCTACTATATTCAAAATCCTTGCGAAATGGCAGGCCGAGCCCCTCATGTGTGACGAGTTTGGTCGGCTCCATCCTGCCCTAACGGTCGATGCCCTTCTGCTGGCCCTTCACAAACAGCGGCCCGATGTGGTGTCCCTACTGCTTGCTGCGAGCTTCATTGGGAACTGCCGATCAAAGAAGCCATAAAGATCGGATCGATCACCAATCTCGAGGCATTTTTGTGGCATGGATGGGATATTAACAAAGCGGTCGAGCTAGATGGGCCGTCCGCTCTTGGGTAAGCACTTACGCTAGTTCTTCGCTACTATGACATAAACTTATCTCCTTTACCAGATACGCAATTCAGAACAGAGAACTTGCTAAAGGCTTGCTCAGACTCGGAGCGGATCCAAATGGCGGGTCCCAATATGATACGGCTCTCTCAAGAGCTGTTTTGGTTGGGTCGATAGATGTCATCAAAATGCTCCTCTTGAAGGGTGGTGATGTCAAGCGTGGCCAGCTACTTCACTGGGCTCTCGAGAGGGAACACGACGCATATGAAGTAGTCACGTTGTTGTTGGAACGAGGCGCTATGCCTAACAGTCTTGAGTTCGATGGAATCCTGCCAATTTGGTCTGTTCAACAGAAGCTTGGAACCCCATTGCACAAAGCTGTAGCCCTCAATAAGCTGGATATCGCTTCTCAACTTCTCAGATATGGAGCTGACCCAGACAAGGAAGAAACGTCAGGCAAGACAGCTATGCAGCTGGCGGACGACCTCGGCAACCGAGAAGTAGCTTCTTTATTTCGAAGATGAGCAATTCTGTTCGAAGCAACCACATGAGCGCTATATCGCATCAGCCTCAGCTATCGAATCTGGGAAGACAATTGTAGAATGAGTGCAATGGAATTTCAGTGACGTGTCCAGCAGACCACAAGACCATACGTGCGTCTAATGTCCTTGCAAAGTATATTGAGCTGCCTGTCATTTTCTGATGAGGCGTGGTGATTGCCAGCGCTAAGGAGGCGACTGACGCTCATCAGTATATGTAGTTCGACAGGCACCTCCCAAAAGTTCTATGGGTACCGATGCGATCTGGCCTCTCACTCGAAGGAGGTATGCAGACCCTCGAGGATCACCATCATCTACTTCGTAACGCCCTCGCTATGCACACTACACCGCTAGCTTCGCGGATCCCAATGCCCACCGCATTGACCACACACCTCTACCCCTCCACTTCCTTGACCCCAGCATCATCCGTGACCAACTTCGCCGCATTAAAATCCTCTGTCGTAGGCAATTCCACATGCACATTACTCGCGACCGCCATCTGCATCTCGACCTGCTCCGCCCTAACCTCTAAGACGTGTCCACCCGCCTTCCTCTCCGCCTCCAAGAAATGCAGATGCTCACCTGCCACACCAAAACCCTGCCAATTCTTCGGCGTCCGGAAACCAATGATCGTCCCTTTGACGTTCTCATACTCCTCCACCGACTGCTTCTTCCCGAGCTCAGAAAGCGGCTGGCCTTTGTACTCCTGGCCACGAACGGTTCGACATTTGAGGTACTCGAAGTGGCCTGTGATGCGGTAGGTCATGAAGAGGTTTTTGGAGTGGTCGTTAAATTCGTCCAGCGCGTTGTCGATGTCATCTTTATTCTGTAGTTTGACGTTCCTTGTCTGCTGAGGCACGAAGTTTGTGCTGACGGCGAACGGAATCTGGTCAGTCTCATCGGCTTCCCGAACATTGCCTTCGGCTTGGAGCTGGTAGACGTGCCCGTCCAGAAAGATCAATTCGCCGTTCATGTGGGCAAAAGTGCCGAGTCCTTGGTTGCCTTTTCTTGCAAGTTTGGAGACTTGGATGCCCGTCTCGCAGACGCCGTCCATCAAGGCGTTGAGTAGTGAGTACTGGTAGATGTGATTGGCCTCCATAGTGGTGTTCAATACTTATAGATCAAGCTTGGATCCTAGGTGATGGGTTGCTATCTTATCTCCTGCCTCCAGAATTGAGGCACAACTTACATGTATCACAAGACATTGTGCATAGCTGGTTGTGATATCCTTAACCAATAGGGTTAGCGCCTGCTAAGCAACATATAGTAAAAATCGTCTAATGTACATAGACCTATAATAGACACGTTCTATAACCTTAGTATTCACATCTAGTAGCTAAGACTATAAGACTAGCACTAATCGACCTCTAAAGAACGTCCTATTATTACTAATAGTAATATCAAGGTTTTTTAAAAGGTACTAAGCCTAATTTCTAATAATAGGCAAGCAGATAGAATATAACTAAGATAGTAATAATTTAGCTTAAGCTATATATAATAGCTTAAACCTTAATTAAGCTACTAGTTTATTAATAGCTACTACTACTAGCTCTTTATCGAGGGCTACTAGGAAGCGTCTAGTTAGTAGATATATCTAGCAGGCTAGTCTATCTAAGAGATAAGATAGTCCTATAACTAAATAGTAGATATAGGAGTCTATCTATAATATAGGCTGCTTTAATAAGTACTAAATGTCTTAAATAGTAGTTATAATAGGTCTTACTCTAGAGAATTAGCTATTAGTACTACCGACACTAATACTAATATAAACTATAAACTAAGAAACTCCTCTAAGCTCGAATGTTATAAGTTATACTAGTAGCGCTCTATAGTTCTATAGTACGCTTAAAGGTAATACTCTAGTAGTATTACTATAGGCTGCTACTAGTACCTTAGCTACTAGAAAGCTCGCTATACTTCGGCTTAATAACTCCGACAAGTTTAACTAGAACTATTATAATAAGAAGTTTATATTATAGACCTAAAAGATTAGATAGTATTAATTTAAGGTCCTATACTTCAATTAGGCAATAGATTTATATATTAGAAATAGCTATAGAAGGAATATATTATTAGGTATATATTAGAAGATAATAAATATATTCGGTTAAAGAAGAGAAGAAGGAATCTTCTTACCTCTCTCCTCTTAAAATACTCCTACTAAGGCTAAGCTTATAGAGCCTTAGTTAGAGTACTCCTAAGTTATAGTCTAGTATAACTCTCCTTACTCTAACTTAATATTCCTAGTATATAACTACCTATTACTTTTTAACACTCCTAATTAGATATATGCTACTACTTATAGTTCCTACTAACTCTAGATAACTCTTAGTAGCTTCTAATCCTCTGTTATATTTATCTTTATATATAAGGGCGATTATAAATTAGAAGATATTTGCTATTTATATATAAGGAGGGCATAAGTTAGAGTATATTTGCTATTTATATATAAAGAGAGTTATAAATTAGAGAATGTTTAGTAATTATATGTCTACTAGTTCCTATAAATGTCCTACCTTTATAGAGTAAGTTAGAATATATTTATTATTTATATATATTAGTTAGTATACTAGTTTGTATAAATACTCTACTTTTATAGGCGAGTCTAACTTTATATAAAGTCGTCCTCCTACCCTTTCTCTACTAATATACTTCTATAGTAATAACCTCTCTAATATCTTAATATAGTATTATAGTAGAGTATCCTACTAATCCTATTAGATAGTACTTTACTCGATAAGAAGCTTACTAAGCTTATAGCCCTTAGATATGCCTTTCTAGTATATTATCTCTCTAATTATAGCTAACTATTCTTTTAGCTCTAATAATCTAAGGTATCTAATTCTTAGTTATACTTAGCTCTAGGTATATATCTAATTCCTTTACGAGGCGTATAATTCTAGTCGCTTTAACTAAGTCCTATCTGCCTTTAAGAGTAACGCGACCTAATTCTATATTACTTATTAGAGTATAATCTTCCTATATAACCTAGGTCTATAGGAATATAACCTAAATATCCTAACTAGTACTATACTAATTACTATAGGTTTTGTAATAGCTAGTATTACCTAGAGTATAAATTATTTTTAGTATATAATAAAGTCGGAGGAGTACTATATAGGTCTATATAGCTAGTACTACTCTAATCCTAGAAATTCTTATCTAGAGGGTTTATACTAACTATTTTAGGAAGAATTAGAAGAAGTACTACTTATTCTACTCTAGTCTAATAGATAAGGATTCTAACCTAGTAGGTTAGAGTACTATAAGTTAGAGCGCTTTTAGCTAGAGTAGGTCGACCTAAGATAAGGTAAGTAGCTATAACTTTTAGCCTTACCTTCCTACTTCTTATTATAGTAACCTAACTCTCTAGACGCTAGCTCGTTAGAGTTTAGGTTAGACTCTAGATCTAGGCCTATAGTATTAGAGGGATAAGAGTTATAGTTAGAGAGATATAAATTGTTACCTAATTACATTAGACTATTATTAGGAGGATAAGTATTATAGGCTACTTACTAGCCTTATAGACTATAGTAATAAGGCTTTCCTAGAACCTCGCTTAAACTAAGAAGCTAGTAACCTTTTCTCTTTATAGTTTAGAGATAAAACTTTATAGCTATATAAGCTAAATCTAGTCTAGACTAACTTATCGCTATTTACTTAAAGCGACCTTATTTATTATAGGGTTCTAGTCTATCTCTAGTACGCTAAGAGTGCCTAATTAGAATAGAGTATTATTAGGAAGCTATTTACTACTTAGGATTAAGTAACTAACTATAACTTAAGCTAGATAAGTAAATAGATTAAGGCTCTTATCTACTAGTATCTCGCTAACTAGGCCTTTCTTCTCTAGGTTACTTTAAGTAAGAGGATTACTAACTTATAGAGATAGCCTCTAGGCTCTATTCCTAATATAGCTTTCTAAAGTATAAACCTTAGTTAGAGGCGTTAGAGCTCTAAAGGTCCTATTACTTAGTGACTTAGAGAAAGCTAGAAGTAGGAGAGGTAGGAATACGAGGTATTATTATTTCGAAGTCCCTTCTCTCTTCTAACTCGTCGCTAACCTTCTAGGTTAGATACCTATATAGCTAGTACTAGTCCTATCTTTTGTAGGAGTCTAGGAAGTCGGCTAGTTAGAAGTATCTATAGTAGTATCTATTCTCTTTCTCCTACTATAGACAATCTTAATATTTCGCTCTCTACTAAGCGCTTACCTTCTAAATATCGACTATCCTCTAAGGTCGAGCTTAGCGCCTCTAGAACTAGATAGTATATAAGTCTATATTTTACCTACTTAAGCTCTCTTAGTACTATATAGAGGCCTCCGACCTAGTCTTAGGGCTATAAGAATCTACTATATAGTATTACTAAAGTAGATAGAGTAAGGGCTTAGTAAGCATTCTATAATAGAGAGATTGCTAAGACGCCTAATATAAGTCTACTCTAGCCTAGCGGAAGACTCTCTTACTCTTACTATAGTAGTTAGTATTGTTATTATAGGTCTCGCAGATCTAGGAGTAGCTATAAGTAGTATAAGTAGTTAGGTAGGAGTTCCTAGGCTTCTAATAATAAATAAGATTACCGAAGGTAGGAGGTTAGCCTAGTATATTATAATACTACTCTCTAGTAGTAGCTATAATTATAGTTAGAAATAAAAAGCTACTTCTTTAACTAAAGCTACTCTACTACCTTCTTAAATTAGGATCCTAGCTTTAGTTTAGTTAGACTATCGGCGATTATATTAAAGGTCTTAATATAGCTAATAGAGATAATACCCTTCTTATAGAAGTCTCGCTAGTAATAGTAGGCTATATCGATATACTTTAACCTCTCGCTAGTATATATATCCTTTACTAGGATAATTACTACTTAATTATCTCCTCGTAGCTATACTATGAGTAAGCCTATAGCGAACTTTATCTCCTCTCTAATCTATAGGCTCTAACTAATATACCTTTATATCTTTATATCTTAGAGGATCTAGTAGAAGAATTATAACTACTTTATATATCTTACTATTACTATATACTCTACCTCTATTATAGAGCCTACTACTAACTTTTGCTTCTTACTAGCCTATAATAATAGTCCTCTAGTAAGTATAAACATATTCCCTAGTACTAAGATATAGTCTAACTTATCTATTATATAGTCTAAGTTAAAGTGTCCTATAAGTATATCTTATATCTTTATGTTCTATATAATTACTAGGTCCTTTTACGAGCGTATATATCTCCTAAGCTTCTTTAGAGCTTACTAGTAGTACTTAGCTAGGTCTAATATATACTAGCTTAGCCTTCTAAGTATAAATATAATATTAGGCCTAGTTAGAATACCTATATATATCTAGCTACTAATAGCTTCCTAGTACTCCTTCCTATTAACTCTAACGTCGTTAGGTCCTAATAGTCTAATTGTATTATAGCTATCTAGAGGTAATTAGATTAGATAGGCGCTCTCTACTAATATTAGAAGCTTATCTAGCATCTTCTTAATATAGTACGTCTAGTCTAGGCGTAAGGTACTAGCTTTCTAGTCTCTAATAATCTTAATATTTAGTAGGTAGGTTACTTTACCTAGGTCCTTAATCTTAAAGAATGTTATAAACTTTCTCTTAAACTAGTCTACGTCGGCTATACTCTCTACTCCTATTAGAATATTATCTACGTATACTAGTACTATTAGTTTCTAGATAGAATATATAAATAGGTAGGAATCTACTCTACTCTAAATAAAACTAATCTTCTTAATCTTTCCTTTATAGAGTTAGTACTAGTCTTAGGCTACTTACTTTAGACTATATAAGCTCTTTTCTAGCTTAAGTACCTCGCCTAGGTTAACTCTAATACTAGGTAGTATACATATTAGAATAACTTCCTTAAGAACTAATTCTATAAAAGTATTATTAATATCGACCTAGTATAGTTCCTAGTTGTTTATATATACTACCCTATAAAGAGGTAGATAGTATTATATATAACTATTAGAGGGAATATATCTTTAAAGTTAACTCTAAGTACTTAGCTAAATCTTCTAGCGACTAGTCGGGCCTTAAACTTATTAACCGATCTATTAGTATTATATTTTATATTAAAGACCTATTTAGACATAATTAGATTAGCTCCTACTAGTATAGCTATAGCCCTATAGGTTAGGTTACCTTCTAGCGTAGTAGTTTCTACCTATATAGCCTCTAGCTATAGCTATCCCTCCTTCTTATTAGAGACTACCTACTTATATATTATTAGGATAGGTATTTTCTCTAATAGTCGTACTCTAGCTTCTACTACTACTAGGCCGTGCTCTTCTATAAATCTTAACTAATTACCTTTATACTAATAGAGCTCTTTCTCTATATTTCTACTTAATATTATATTATAGATAGTAATAAAGCTTCTAATTATCTCTATAGCCCTCTTTAGCTTATCCTACCTCTTCTTATTACTCTAATCCTAACTCCTCTTACTAGTTACCTTATTTAACTATCTTAGTAGGTCTCTTTCTACTCTAATCTTACCTAATCTATCTAGTACTATTCTTATTCTCTAAGAACGTATGCGATAGGCTATCGATACAAAGATATGTAGTAGCATATAGAGCCTTAGTCTCTAATAATAGGGTAAGGTTAGAAACTAATTACTACCTTCGTTCGGTTATAAAGCGAAGCGTATAATATATATATATGTATATTATATATAGCTTAGCTTACTAGCTTAGCTATCTGAGCCTATAGCTCGACTATCTAGTATTATTTGCCCCCTTCCTCTATAAGAGTCGTCTTAATACTCGGACTACTCCCTACTTACGTAGAGTAAGCGTTAGCTCTTTATAGTCTACTCTATAAGTAGCTTGTCTTTTCTACGAACCTTCTTCTATACTAGAGTACTACTATAAATTATGTCTTAGTTATAATCTGCATAATATAACTTCTTTGTTATTATTACGCGACGTGTACTATAAATACTCTCGACGCCTCTAATTAGTCCTAGTATAGGTTGCCTATAATAATAGAGAGCTTCTACCTATAAGAAGCTTCTATAGTAGAGATAGCGCATAGGTATAAAGTTTGCTCTATATATACTACTTTTCTAACTTTTTTCCTTCTATATTAAATTATTAGTAATACCTCCTAAGGGTTCTAAGCGCGCTACTAGCGCTCCGCTAGCTACTCCTAGTATACCTATACGCGCTCTACCTACTTCTAATATGCCTTCTAGCTACTATACTTATAGCGAGGAGCCCCTTATTAACGACTATAAGTATTACGCCTAATATATTAGCCTTAAGTATAAGTGTCGCCTACTCTAAATATACGAGACGCGTAGCTAACCCTACTCTAGAGTATAAGTAATATAATATATATTTTAAGTTAGAGTAGTAGTAGCGTTATAACTAGTATATATATTCGTACGCTCTAAGTATATACTTCTCTAGCTTAGCGTAACTACTAATTAAGCTTATAGCTATAGTAAGAATAA
>JABBMZ010000192.1:0-30888 GCA_013403795.1 Teratosphaeria pseudoeucalypti
CTTGATGAGGGTTCGCAAGGCACTTATCCAACATCGTCGTTCCTGACAACCAAACTCAAGGCTCCGAAGGTCAACTTCCGGACCTACACCCCGGAATGCTCCGACCCCCCTTCTCCAGTCCCGCGCCGCCCGCCAGCACGTCCGAGCCGGCTGCCATGTTGAAATGTTTTCTATGTCTAGGAGTGCTAGGGATCTCGACGTCGTGTTTCAATCCCTGAAGTGCGAATGGGGTCTTTGGGAAAGAAAGCGTGAGGCTGTTGTATATTATTTACGTAGTGTTTTCACAAGACGAGTCCAGTCTCTCTCGCCCTCATCCTTGACGTTCCTGGGACAGGACACTGCCGCCGAGCCCCGAGCAAGGGCCGTCTCTTGATGCGGTGGTGTGCGACTTACCATGTCCTCGATGCCGACAGACACCGCCCAGCGACTCGTCTACGATGGCCGCACCCAACATCCGGCTCCTCCACAAAACGTCGTCATAGCATCTTGACTGAAGCTGCAAAAGAAAACAGAGAAGATGTAGAAATCTGCGAAAAAAAAAAAAAAAAAAATCAACACACCTTGCTCTTCGCGCCCGGTCCAGCAAGGCGGCGGCTTGATCCGTGTATTTCTTCTTCACAGTATGTACAATCAACTCGCTCTCATATCCCATGTCCGCATCATCCCATTCGCGCCAGCCCCGCCCGGAGCACCCAAATGCACGAGGCACTGCTCGGTCGGGACCTTGCCGTCACCCTCTCCCCTTCCCGTACGCCATAGCTCCCGAGGTCTGTACCCCTTTCCCTGGACGCGGGCGTTCCAAGAAAACGATGATTACGGTCCCAGATGAGTGCCCCGGCCGCGTCGAAGGAGTGTGGCGCATTCTGGTACCAGCATCGCCTTGCCAAAGACCTGAATTTCGAAATTCGGGGAGACTTTGATCATCCGGCGCGACGCCTGTGGACGCTTCGAGGACGTTTCGGGTGGGTTGTGGCATATGTACACCTTGATTGGTCGCGCAATCGACAACCACTGGGGCCGAGCAAGTGCCCCAACGTCTCGGCTCCCCGAAGGCCACCTTTCGGGTGGATTGCTCTCAGGTCTTAAGCTCAGAGGCCTCGTATTGCAAAGATTGCTGCCATCTTGTCAGACCAGAGTCGAATCTCGCAAGCGAGAGGCGACGGATCATCCACGACTCGCCGATCATGCGCTGCATCCGTCCATGAGCGTATTCTTCGGCCACCGATACGGCGTCTCGTACCACCTGGTCAAGTTGGGATTGTTGTACGGCTCGGGGTGGTTCGCGATGTACTCGGTGGTCTCGAAGCCCGGCGGGTCACAAGTCACGAGCTCCTCGCCCTCCTTTTGGTACCAACGCACGTAGTCGATCCTCATGATGGTCGGGAACACCAACTTTCCCCAATCGACGCTGACCCAGGAGGTCGAGAAGCCCAGATTCATGATGATGGACATGGGCTCCTCCGAGATGTACCGCTGGGCGATGTTGCCGTTGGGGCCGATGGCGCGGGCGTCAAACTTCATCATCTCCTGATCACCGATGGTCCATGCAATGAACGAGTTCTTCCCATCACCAGGCACGTATTCATAGGCGAATTTCTGGTACGCCTTGCCATCATACCACTCGTTGTTCAGCATGGTGGTCGTCGACACAGCCTGCTGGTATGGTCCACCCGTGTATGCATTGACGAATGATAGGGAGTAGTCGGGGGTCTCCATGTACTCGTAGTTGGGGTAATACCAGGGATCGAACGGAGCGACCTGAAAGGACTGTGTCGCCACACTGAAGCCCTTGCCTCCCCAATCGGCAGACACCTCCGCGATATCGATCTCTGGCGCTCCACGACCTGTTCCCGGCGTGGGGTGATCCTCATCCTTGCACGTGCATGACGCGAGGCGCTGACCGGGCAGGTAGCTGATGCCATCCGTCGACGACTGGTTGGGCGTGATGCCGACATCACAGGAGTCGTACGTGTATGGCCAGAGACCGTCCGTCGTGGCGAGGTGGCCAGGTCGTCCCAGGTTCCCCATCGTCCAAATCCCCGGCCACCATCCGTGCACACCAGCAGGACCCGGGAGCGACACCGACACCTCAAAGATGCCGCCCTTGAAGCAAAGCTTGTTCCACGAGTTGATCATACCAGAGCGGTAGTCCAGATCGTGATTGTGGAACTTGTCCAATTGTATCTGGAGAGTACCATCGCCGGTGTAAATGGCATCTGGGTCGTACCACTCCATGTCTCCCGTGGCGCCGTACCATCCATCGAATCCAAACCAAAAGGGATCGTCACCAGGGTAGAAGGTTCGGTTGTTGTCGTTGAACTCGTCGCTGAAGACCAGCTTATATGTGTCCCCGTTCACGCCTTTGCGTGTGCTTGCGGAGCTCGGTGTGTCCGGGTCGATGAGCCCGGTCCTCAGATTGGTCATCAGAGGATATTTCCTGTTGTTGACAGTCGCCCAGGGCTCAGGCTTCCCAAAAATGATCATTTCATCGAGAGGGGTGTCGTAGGGGTACGAGAAGAGGCTGGTGCCCGTGTACGACACCACGGGCAACACCACAAAGACTGTCAGTAAGCCTCCCAGCATGAAGATCAGGCCGAGTGTGCTAACGATGTTCTCTCGGGTGAAGTGGTCCACGAATCTCGTCTTGAACTGGGCATCGTCATCCCACATGGGCATATGCAGATCGTCGTCGTCTTCTTTCTCGTCGGAGTACAGAGGGAATGCGTACTGAGGCGCACCCAACCGGTCGTCTAGATATGGGAAGAACCCCGCCTTCTCCGGATCGGCGGCGCGAATGAACGCAGGCGTGCCCGTTTGGGGTGGTGGTGGGACCCCCGGGACGGCAGTCACGCCCACCGACGCCTTGTGCTTCTCCGTCATCTCTGGAGCCCTCGGCTGCGAAGGAGTGCCAGGCGTCGTAGGGGGGTGAGAATCGAACGAATCCGAATACCGCCTGGGGTTCGTGAAAGGATTGGAGAGTTGCCTGGACAGGTCTGCGGGTGAGACACCGTGCTCATGGCCCCCCGTGAGGTGGGTAGAGGAGTCGAATCTTGACGGGGGGGCAGTCGCTGTGAGGTTCGTCGACGAGTTGTTCCGCGAGTTGTCCCGGGTCGCGAATGGATTGTAGTACCGATCGTAATCCGAGCCCAGATCCCGCACCGAGGCGGGTGTCTTCTGTCTGCTGAGGCTCAAGTTCGAGTCATTTCGCACGATGTTGGGCCGTAACAATGGCTGCCGCGGTATCGATGGGACGTCCGACCTGGAAGGGGTCAATCCCATCCGGGCTGCCAGGGCTGCTCCTGCCGCCGTCGTCGACTTGGAGCCTCCGGACGAACTGTGCGAATGCGCCGATCCGCTGGCCGACCCGTCATCGCTGTCCTTCCGGCCTGCGTGCGGAGCATGTGAGCTGCTGGACCGGTCCGGTGGGTATCGAGACGAGGAGCCGACCACTGGCCACTCGGGTTCTGCTCGTGGAAGCGAGTGATTCTGATGCTGCGGGGGGAGGGAGGGCACCGTTGCAGGTGTCGGTGCCGTCACAGGTTGCCCTGAAGGTCTGCTCTTCTTCCGGAGTAGGTTTGGTGCGCCTGGTCGCGAGTGTGGTCGCGACTCCTGTCGGAGTGACTGCGCGTATGCTTCCGCAGCGAGGTTCGTCGCGCTGCGTCCCGCTTGCGACGCCTGCGACCGACCATCGTCGGCGTCCAGATATGCTGAGTCGGGGTGTGACGACGCGCGCGACGGCTGTGGCCGCAGCATCTTCGGCGCCATGTGTCGGGTTGGTGGGGTCTGCTGCTGCTATGTTCTGGCGTGACGCCGGGTCGATGGGAAGACGCTCATGCGTCGTGTGGTGGCCGCGGGTCGTCCGAGTCCCCCCTCGAGGATGTGTGAGCGACAGGTTGTATGCCACCGTCGCTCGTGGCTGATGCTGCTGGCGCGGAGCGTTGCTGGGCACGCGTGTGGTGTGGAGGTCTGGAGACGGGGGAGATGAGTGGAGTCCCTTGCAGCACAGACCGTCGGAGAGGCTGCAGGTGGCTTCTTCGGCGGTCGTCGTGATCCCGGCGCGGGTGTCTGTCTGTCCGCTCAGGGAGCGACCTGATCCATCATCATCATCATCATCATCATCATCATCATCATCATCATCATCATCATGTGATCCGTGGAGAGTGGCGGTGGTGGTGGTGGTGGTGGTATGTTAGTAGTCTTTCGCTACGTCTGTGTGAGAAGACGGAACGCTCGAGCGGGTGGTGACGCGACGTTGGCTCCTTGGCAACGAGACGAGGGTGCAGCAGTGGCTAGCCGCAAGGGGAGATGGGCGCTCGGGTCAGATCATCATCGAGGGGATGGATTCTACAGGAACCGTCGCGATCCCTCCTGGCACATGACCCAAGCGGACACGCGGATATACATCTGGGGATGATCACGGGAGAGGCGGAGGTGGTGGGAGCGGGTCACGCATCATGGAGGCTGGCTCGACCACACGAGCAGGAATGAGGAAGAGGATAGATGGCAGATGACGCACAGCCAGGTACTGCCCTGACTCTCATCATCATGCGCACGTCCATGTCCTGTCGCATCGGCTCAAACCGATCCCGCCTGGTGAGTCCTGGGACGAACGGTCGACATCTGCCAACGAGAAACTCCCCCGTGCACCACCGTTGGGCGAGTCGTTCAACCTGACACGTTCTGCCTCGTGCCAACTCCCAGCGATTTGCCACTCCTCCGGGGTGAGATGGTCGATTCGGCTCGAGAGATATCCAGCATCATTGTCGCCACGGTGATAGACACCAGGGAGGCGTAGCCCGTCAGCTGTTGTCATAATAGAAAGCATCAGGAGGATTGCGCGGCTTCAGCACGACCAGGACCAGGCCTGGGCCGAATCCCACCTCGCAGCCGACATCCCAGCACTCTTTTCGGGGGCCACCCATTGAGCGTTCCGGAGACGTCTTCGTCCCCTCGTCATTTCACCCACACGACAATCTCGAGATGACTAGGAGTACGAGGGAGAGCGAGTCCGCAAGTTAATCTAGAGACGAGGAGTCGAAGCTGTATACGGTCTGCCTGGTCGACTTCGAGAGTCCCAACAGAAAAAGATCTGCCGGGGCTGTCTCGCTCTCCCGCGCAAAAAGCCCCGAGTCCACCCGCTGTCTCTCCTGCCACAATATGGCTCGACCAGGATGACTCGGATGATACGAGCAGGTCCCAGATCACCCGGTCGGCTCTCTGGCTGTGTGGTCATGATTTCGCCGCCGCAACTCCTCCTCGGCAGGCCTGTCCTCGCATGTGGATTACGAACACATACACACCGGTTGGTACCACAAAGAAAACTGAATCCACCACACATGCACACGTCCTAGGGCTCGCAGGCGTGAAGAATGCGTCTTGATGAGTGCCCAGCACAGCGGCCGAGACAGAGCATCCCCGGTCACGGACCAGCCCCAGGACTGGTGTCATGACCGGTGAGTGATGGGCTCAGGGCGTCAATCCTCATGTACGTGACACAGCACCCTTCCACCATCGTATACATACATCCAAGCACATCCTCGAGAGTCCCCTAAGGGCCCTAGGCGCGCTCGCGATCAGCTCCGAGCGAAGAGGTTCTAGTCGTGCAACTTGTCTGCTGTTTCCGACAATCATTATTACAGGACCGAGATGGTCGAGGGCCGTCCCGGTCATGTATACGAGCGGGAGGAGAAGGAAGGACCGCGCGACACGTGCGAGAGGGGTCGAGGACTGTATTATTGGTAGACGGATGCTCTAGACTCTGTCTCGGATCATATGATGCCCTTGGACATCCGTCATTAGTGCTACTAAAAATCTGTGAACTAAGACCTTCTCTGAACCCCAATTCGGCCATACCATGTAGTTTCGACGAGCCACACCCTTCGAGCTGCGGTGAAACATATCAACCCACCGAGCCTATGTCGCTCAGCTCCCTGACTGACATACATCAAGACTCACACTATTCGCGAAAATGAGTTAGGCTCCTCACCTACCCATTTGCGATCCTCGTAGGCTGTACGTCAGATAAAAAGAAAGGCGACTGGCCACGACCTCATACAACTGCCTTTCAAATTCATCACCCGGGCCCGAGTGATCCAGGCTACTTGTTCCCACGCGCCGTCTATCCTTGGACTGCTGACAATTGCAGTGGACTCGATGCCGGGAAGATGAGAGGGGGCTACCTAGTTCCGTACAATGTGCAAATCCCACATCAACATCAGCATTCATGAACTCTGGTGTCAAAAGTCGGGCAATCAGCTGACGATCGGGCCAAGATGCAAACGCTCAAAGACCTCAATCAGCGGCGGCGAGCAGATTGGCCATCAGCTCCGGAGGCCGTCAACACCTGGTCTGAGCCGGCGACAGCAAATCATTTCTCCCGCTTCAGGGCCGCCGCGCCAGATCGCCATGCATCGTCTCATCAACTCCAGACTCACCCCTTACTCGAATCCCTGCTCCTCCCACCACCGCCAGGCCTCTGCTTACTCAGCTTCCTGGGCCTCCTCTCCGCACTCGACCGTCGGCCTCTCCTCTCCGCCTCCGCCGACGCCCTAGCCGCCGATTGACGCTCCAGCTCGATGACTTGTGAAGCGTCCATCGGCGTAGTGAGATCATCGTCCCGGGGCGGACTCGCAATGCGCTCAAAGCTCTTCCTCGCCAGCGGGCTGGAACCAGTTCGATGCGCACTACTGTGTGGACCCATGAGGAGTCTGCTGCTTTGACGTTCGACCGTATGTGATGGTAGGCTTAGCCCACTTTCGAAGGAACGTCGGCTTGGCCCAGCGACGGGCGTATCGAAGGAATTTCTTCGCCCAGAGCCGGCACGAGCCGGCGGCGGCAGACTATGCCGTCGTGGTCGTGCATTGGCTGGAGGCTGGTCGGGGAGGTTAGATGTGCGTGTCAACGTCGGTAGTGGTTGCTGCGGGAATGTTGGATATGGTTCTGGGACGCTGAAGTGCATAGGAGCGGAGTCCTCGGATCGACGGGACTCGAATGATGGCGCCCTGGGCCGGAAAGCACGATATGGTCCATATAAACCGTCTGCATTGCCCATGATCACGCGATCAAGATCTGTCAGTTCACGCTCCCGGCTTGTTGATCTAGAGCGCTGTTGAGATCTTCCTGCTTGGGCGACACCGTCATTTGCGAACAAACTCTCGACCCTCCGCGGCAAGGCGACCGAAGATGCGCTCCACGACGTATCCGTGCTGCCTCTCCGCCACTCCTTCACGCCCACCATGCCCTCAATATCGCGACGGGTCATATCAGGATATAGAGTGCCGGAGTCATTCTCTTGCTGGAAGAAGCCACCAGGCAAGACCTCTGGCGCCGCGAACCTGCCTTCCAGATGACCAGAAGGTAGCAATGGTGCCCGGTGCGGCAGTCTGTGCATCGCTTCGACAGCGGTCTTGAAAGTCTCCGGCACCACGTTCAGCTCGTCGCCGGCTTCGGCAGCCTTCTCAATGACCTGCTCCGGCGTCGTGTCCGCGTCGGCTTTCCCTGCATCTGCTCTCGGACCACCCCACGTTCTCTGACCGCAGGTGAAGATACCGTAGACCATGTAGAGCCAGTTCATAAATGGATTCGCCACAAACATCAGCGGATACAGCATGATCTTGTACCGACCCAGCTTTGCACCGAAGTAGATCATCAGCAGCCAATTGAGGCCAAGAGATACTCCGATGAACTCCACGGGCAGGCTATGCACTGTCACCTCCGTGCTGATCAGCGCAAAGAGCATGATGAAAAACAGTAGCGCCGTCGTCCGGATGGTGTTTTGTGCCAGTCGTAGGAGGCAGAGCAATGGGTATCGTTTCCAAAGGCGAATGTCCGTCAACATGCACACTTCATTGGTTATGAAACCCAGGAACCATCGCCGTCTCTGCTTGAGCAACTTCTTGAACCCCTGTACGGCCTCTGTCTTGCAAAATGCACCGGTGTTCATTTGGATCTGATACCGTTCCTTTGCACCGATCATGAAAAGATGCGTCAGCCATCTATCCTCGCCTAGATGGCACTTGCCAAAATCAAACATGTCGTCGCATTGCTCCGCCTTATCAGCAAAGTAGTACTTTGACATCCTTCGGAGGGCAGAAAACCGCAACATTGTCAGAGCTCCCGGCAGACAGGTCACGGCGCCTAAACTTGACTCGACCGATCGCTCGAAGAGTTGACCATGGATGTATTCCATGTCCTGTAGGACGGTGATGAACTTGTTTCTCTCACTTGTCGATGTGATGACACCCGTCATGGCCAGAGAGTTGCGCTTGCTACCAGGCTTGAGCTCCATCTCGAATAGGAAGTTCTGGATACACAGCTGGTCCAAGATGCAGTCCGAGTCGATGAACAGCAAGAAGAGGTTGTCATTACGGCGCAGATACTCGGCGTAGATTTTGTCAATGAGCCTGAAGGATTTCTTCTGGCAATGCCTTTTGCCGCCATGAGGAAACCTCGAGACTGTAATTCTCGATCCGTGATAGGTGACATCAATACTAGGATGTTTTGCAAAATCCAGTGAGAGTGGCACATCAAGCTTCTCGATGGTGTTGAGGAAGAGATCATTGACGGCGTCGCCGTCGAATGACAAGAATATGTGCATGCATGACGGGGGATAATCGCAGTCGACGATCGAATGAATGGTACGCAGCAGCACATCCGGCTCCTCGTTCCAGCAAGGCATGATGATGACCACTTTCGGCGCCGAATACTCGTCCAACACAGTCTTGACCCTTCTCGTCCGCCCAATGTTATGCGTGACCAGGCTGAAGACGCAGAACAGCCATGGCACAATCAATAGTCCGGCAAAGCTATAGAAGGCAAAGTCTTGCAGTATCTTCGTAGCTAGAACCGGAAAGTACTGTACGAATCTTGTTGGCAGAGGCAGCGTTACGATCATGATCGGCAGGAAGACCAAGCGCATTGCCATGAAGAAGATCATGTTGAATACTGCCAGGATGCGGATGCTCCATTTATGCTCTCCGTCAGCCTTCTGGAACACCTTCAGGAGGCAGTACAGAAATGCCAATAGCCACATGACCCATTCGAGAAACGCTGCCAGCATGATCGTGCCGACCACGGAAACGTAGACGATATCCTTGGTCGCCCATGGTGCATTGATAGGGATCCTGTAGGGGTCGGTCGTCGCCCGAAGCCATATTTGTCGAACGTTTGGCAGCATTGGAGCTCCGCTCATGAGGCTTGTCAGGTCCGAATTTCCTTACTCTGACGTCTCCCGGTCTCAGATCCAGAAATGTGTGGGAGAGTGAGACCTTGCCACGTGCGAGAAAGTAAGAGAAATCACGATGCTGCAAGTATTCGTGACAGACACCATGAGGCGCCGCCAAAGCGGCAAAGACCAGGACCGAGGATTCGTGCAGGACCTGAAGTGCTGTTTGTTCGACGTGTCTCATAAGGGTGTGGCTCCGTGTAACCACAAAAGGTGGCGGCTCGAGTAATACGGCCTGTGTGATCAAGTGGTAACGTAATAGTGACTTCTTCTTTGACGCTTGTCGTCCACCTACCGTATACAATCATGGTACTTACATTAGTTCCTGATGTTATTAGCCCAAGTGTGGGTAGCTGTGTCGAGCAGGTGGGCCTAGAAAAAGCCACATGCAGGTACACTGGCAACAAGGACACTGTGGGTGATGACGGGCGGAGACTCCGGAGGAGCACTCCCGTCGACATCTGCTCCGCTGCCATTGGACTTATTATTGCATTAGAGGTGGGGTACGGAGGTAGTAGGATTATGGAAATGCTGCTGCACTCGTCAGAAGACACTTCGGTTGTGTGCGCTATGCCTCGACGCCGCACCACGTCAGATCCCTGTTGACCCAATCCGTCATGCATAGTAGTAGTCCGTATGTAGTAATGTAAGGGCCGTTACAGAACCACGCTTACTAGGTACTCGGGTTTTTTGACAATGCGTCTCTTGATTAATGAGGAAGTTACGTACCAGAGAAGGAAGGCACGCTCATCCTGGGTGTTCGGCGGAAAGTTGATTTCTTTGTAGTATTTCAATGTTACAGTCACCTTCTAGCAGAAGATAAAACAACATATTCGCCCAAAGATCACGCGAGCTCTCTGCTCGCGGCATCCTGATCGATGTTTAGTGTCCTTTGACCATGTCCAATGCGCGCAGAACGGATTTAGAACTGCCTGCAGGGATAGTTGCAATTGGCTTGCTTGTTGCACTGTAGAAGGAGGTCGTCAGCGATCACATGCTCAGGCTCAATGTCATCACCAGGACAGATCATACACAATAATATACGAAGTAGCCGTCCGAACTCCTTGGGAGACCGCAACCCCTGTCAGCTGGTGGCTTGTCGCCGTGGCACTGGAGAACTACTGTCAGTAGATGCTGCGATAGCTCATGAGGTGCATAAGATGATCTTACTCTCCAAGAGAACGGATCGGCAATGCCAATACATCCATTGACTCCTGCTTGTGAATCACATCCAAGTTTCTCGACAGATCCTTGGGCAGCAACACGTGTGGTCGCAAGGAGGAAGAGCCCCGTAAGCAGACTCAGCGGCTTCATTTTGATCTTTCTTGTAGGGGTGGGATAGTATGGTACTGTTGTGCATAGTACACAGCACGGAAAGCAGTCGCATACTTAAATACTCAGGAGCAGACAATGGCCAGGCCTAGGCCATACGTTCCTGCGTTGAATAATAACTCATTTCTCCACCTCTCCATGGATCAAGCTAATCAACGGCATCCCGCGGCATTCCTATGGGCAGCCCCTAGAAATCAAAGAAATGCCGATCAAGCTATTACATGTCACCCTAGCTTTATTGGTTACAATTGTCGAACGATGTCAAGGTCGTACCAAGTGTTCGTCTCGTGGCAGGGACTATATGTACAAAGCCGGATGGCAATGTTAGATTGGCTCGTTCGTTGAGTGCGGACTTAATCGAAGGTCGAGCTTGGCTTCTGAGAAGGGCAGCTGGAACGAGCCAAGGCGTCTAGAGCGTAGGTTGACCAGGTATACGAAGACGCACTCACTAGATGTGGAACTCCACTGCAGACGTAATCCATGCCACCGCATAAAATTTGGGAAGCGACAACATCTACTGTAAGGGGATGAGCAGTAGCAACTACGTGCGCTGTCGAATGCCATTCTCCTTGTTGGAACACCGTCGCCAGGCGAGATCGATCCGCCATGCATGTTCGCGCGGTGCGCTTCAAGCAGATTGAGCAGAGACCTGGACGCATTCGTTGCCCGCCGTGAATGTTGGGCGCCGTCCATACTCGCAGCCTGCATCCACGTTAACCACAAACGAACATTTGCGGTACAAGCCTCGAGGTTGAGATGTTATGCCTTGCACAGTACAGTCCTACCTCACTTGGTGCTAATTAGGAATCGAGGCAAGCTCGAAACCTGGCAGAGCTCCACAGAGCGGCTCCTGAAATTCGCCGCGCAAAGCCGTCCTATATCGCAAACATGCGCCAGTGAACTTTCACGGATCGATTGATAACAGAAGCAGTCAGCATCTTGAGATCGTGGCTACGCTCGCCAAACGGAATGCATGGTACACCTAGGAGAGTTCACAAGATTCGCAAAGAATAGTGCGAACGGGAAATACGTACCAGAGAAGGAAGGCGCGCTCAGGCTCTAGGAAAAGTTTGTGTTACGATGTCATAGGTTACCTTCCAGCTGACGATGAACAGCATATTCGCCCAAAGATTGCGCGAGGTATCTCTGCTCGCGTTGCATTCAAGTCATGACATAGCCTCCTCTGCATGCAAAGCCACCACCGCCCCTCTCGTTCCAAAGAGCGCACACACCACCCTCAACCGCGAGCTCTGCTGCTCTCCCCGCCTCTTTCCGCGATAGACGCCACGCTAAAAAAAATCAAGAATAGAGACGAGACGTTTGCAAGCACCCGTCTGGCGCTTTTTCGTAGACTTCATCGAGATCCAACAATTATTGGTTGGCTGCCTGGTCCCCGAGGCGCGCTGATATCCTTTGGTGAAGCGCCTTGCTCCCTAAACGCCCGCTGATGATTGACAGATTTCCCGAGACCCAAAAAAGCAGAATGGAACCGAGGGTATATCGGCTATGAGATGGCGCCAGCGAGAGTGATATTTGCCAATTGCGCCCCAATTTGGTGGTGGTGAACGATGGCATATATGTCGGCGTAGATTATTTGCAGGGGCTGCATGACGCTCTGCTGTTCGTGGAACAGACCAGGTCATAGAATACCTGAGTCCTTGAGCGCGTTTTGTAAGATCGTTTCCTTGACAGCAGCAAAGACTAAGCGGATATTTGATGTATCCGTCGCTTGTGTCAGGCTAGCATGTTCGTCAGCATCTCAGGGTCTTATTTCCGCCGCCATCACAACCGGGAACTTACTGTGGATACAAATTGAGATGTGCCCGGTTCACCTGATTGAATCGCCAGAGCAGATACTTCGCTGCTCGATTCACGTCCTCTCCGCCACTGTAGTCGGGAAAGTAGCCGGCTAAAGGACTCTTCTTCAACTTCGCTCGGAACAGATCCACCTTGTTTAGGAACAGGATAATCGATGTCCGCATGAACCATCGAGAATTGACGACGCTGTCGAAGAGCACCAACGATTCCATCATACGGTTCTGACTGGACTCTTCGAGAAGCACTTGGTCATATTCGGAAAGTGCAACGCAGAAGATGATGGAGGTCACATTCTCGAAACAATGGATCCATTTCTTGCGCTCCGATCGCTGGCCACCGACATCGAACATGCTGCGCAGAGGTTAGTTCTGCAAGTCGCTCTATTAAGCAGGTTTAAGAGAGCTTGCTCACTGTATGCTCAATTGTCCCATCTGAAATCGTGTCTCGTAGATACCCGTTGTTTTCGTCCTCGCTCGCAGCACATCGGCTTCTGTTGGGATATATTCCGGCCCGGCTATTCTCTTCACCTCATCAAAGAAGTAGGGTGCCGAATCCATGAGGTAAAACTCGTTCTGGTGCTCAAACACTTTTGGAGTACTTTTGTCCGCCCATATGCTCGCGATTGCATCGCCCACTCTCCCGTCTAGCGGCTGGTGCGGGTCAGGGTCGACCGCATACTCAATTATGTATTCCGCCTCCTCACGATTCGCTGGATCGTCGAACTCGACCTCAAATTGCCGGATGGCGCCGATCAGGGCTTTCGCGCAGTCGAGCAGGTTCTTGTAGATTGTATGTCGGTACAGAGCAAGTTCATCGCGTGTATAGCCATTCTGATGTATGATCTTCATCTGCTTCACAATTGTACTCTTGCCGCTTTCGCCCGAACCTGTAGACACGTCCACGTTAGCCCTTCGCTCATCCTAGCTGCCACATCTACACCAAGGAGCATATTGCGTCGCGCGCTTTTGGAAATGGGGCATACGCACCAAGTAATAATATTTTGCATTCCCGCCGCAGCTTCTTCGAGTCCTCCTCCAGCCCTCGATCAATCATCTGACTTCGCTTCTTCTGATCCCCGTCCCCAGTAGTGTCGCTGCTCATGCACGCGCCCATCGTGCCCTGCGCGGAGCGCCGCCTATCGCGTTGGCGACCTCCGCCTGGGAAAAGGGCGTGTGCAGCACCAAAATTAGCCTACTCCAGTGGGTGCTTATGCCAGCTCCACGCCTCGGACTTGGAGGATTAGGGCGCGTCTCGACGCCCTCCGACAGGGAACACCAATTTCGCGTTGCGGCCAGGTTCTCGTCTGGTTCTCGTGAAGGCCGCTCGATCCCGTGATCGCGTTTGGCAGAAAGTCGAGGATTGATGTGTGATGGCTGCGGGTAGCTGTTCAGGCGCGGAACGCTGCAGCTACAGCGACAACGAGCTAAGTAGCTCCACTCCCGCGCTGAGTCCGATGTCCGTTCGCACAAGTGAGATGCGCTGCGGTCTTTGTTTGCAAGCAGCTCGGGATTATGGTGACAAGGTGTCTACCACCTAAGCTTTGGAACTGCAGTCCGCTTGACCGGCCGAGACTTTGCTGCGCTCAACTATCGCCCAAAAATCCGCGCCGCAGTGACAGCCTCAACACGTCGTATTTGCAGACTCAGTGGAAACCGCGTGCTGGTGATGGTCCGCATGCCACGAGCAAACGAGCTGCCCTGATCTCGGAACTAGGTCTCTGGCGCTAATGATCTCACCGCGGACGTCGCCAGCTACCTATAATCCCACAATAATCTCCACGACACGAAAGCTATTTCTGCCAGGCCGCCACCTTCCGCCCACTGTGAGACATGGCCGTCAAATGACACAGCGGAGCAATTCGCGACAGACGCGTCTTCAATCAGAGTGAATATGTTGGTGAGGCGCGGGTGAAGCATGTCGCAAGAAACAGCCTTCGGCGACGTCTTCCCGCTCATGCCCATGAATTCAGGCACAATCTCTCGCAGAGATCCCCCCTGTACTTGATGCGCAGGTGGTGATCACCACCATAGTAGTAGGAGCGCAACTCCCATACCTTATCCTTGTTCCCACGAGTTGACCACGCGCCGCTCACATTCCGGCAGATTAGCAATTCACGGCCAAGAATCTATCCTGGTCGCCCAAGAACAGAGCTCCGCGATCTTCACAGCTGAACCGCACATCGCTGCCGTTACCTGGGTACTTCGGCGGGTGGCCACCGCGCCTTGCCGCAGCCCAAATGATCATAGGTCTTTGCGTAAAATCTTCAAGTTGTACAAACGCTTCGCCTAGAGCAAAAGTGCGATGCTTGGCTGCCATTGCAGCTTGCTACCTCGTCGTCAGGAGACCCCGATAACGCACAAATGTCACAGACAGGTTAGTCACAGGGCAAGACTCTGAGATGCGAGGCGATGCAAGACCAAACACCTGAGCCACCTAATTAATCGGACGCCAAAAGTGGCAGCCAGCTACTAATACAGGTCCTTGAAGGCTTGTTGGTAGAACACCCTGGAGAATGCAGAGTATCGTTTGGAATATCCTCAGGAGCTTGGACAGATTTATCCTACATGTAGTATTCTAAGCGACAGCTCGGCCTCGGCCGCTGGCTACTCCCAGTCACCTCGCCTCGACCTGACCACAGCACCCAAAGCCTTTACGACTTCCCAAAGGCACCTCGACCCGTTCAAACCCCGTATGATGTACATCCACCAGAGTAATGGCACACGGGAGGCCCAAGGCGCGCATCTCGGCGGAGCTTGACCGTCTACATGTAACATGCAGACTGCAGTATCTGACACGGAGATTCAGCGAAGCTCTTCGGTACTGCAACAACCTTACCGCTCATGCCGCATGCATCTTTCGCGAACTGACCAGAACCCGACAGACCCTTCATGACTCAGTCTCGTCTGGAGCCGCATATGCCAGGATCCTCCTGGTGTACTCGAGGTCACTTGTTCACAAAGGATTCGTGTCCGTTTGAGCCTTGAAATAGTCATTGGGATCGTCTCAGGATCACAACAGGAAATGGACGCTCGAAGAGTGCATCTTTGACGCTTCCATGCTTGGTTCGTTCGCGTGTCTGTTCCCAAAGGATGGAACTTTGGTTGCGGCAGCAACGCAACACCTGAGCACCGTCCTGTAAAGGCCAGGGGTTCTTGTGTTGAACAGACGGTATCATCCGGAGCTGCAAATAGTACACACAGGATCCAGGTCCTATGACGAAAGTTTTCGAGATAGCAAAATGTGATTTGCCTCCCGGGATTGTTTTTAGGCAATTGCTTATCTTGCCTGCCCATGTTTCGGCTCTGCTTCGACCTACTTTATTACTGCACTAAGATCGTCCGTATCACGCATGTGTCTCACTTGCGAGCTCGATACCATGTCAAGAGTGCCTTCGCAACTTGTGCATCACTGTGAGCAGTGATTACATTGAGATGTGCGATCAAGTCATGAGCCAATGGACCGTTGACACGACTGACTGACTACCTTCAACGAGGGAAGTGTCCAGCCCGGGTTTGCATTGTTGGCGATGAATGCATTTGAGAAGCCGTGAGGTCAGGCGTCGTGATGACGTCGTCCCGTACAGATGCCGCGGTATAGCCAGCGAAGTCCGGACATGGGAGTCGCATTGGCCGAAGTAAAGTATAGGCGCATCAACATCGCGACCTCGATTGTGGTAGCTTAACCTGCGCCAAATGGCAGTCGTTGGAGGAGGTTCACATGCAAACAAACATGTTCCTGGCGGTTTGAGAAGATCTTGCCCTTATGTGGCAGTTGCGATGACGGCGCAAATATCGGCCGACATTGTGGCTCAGAATGCTTGAATCGGCGATGGCGTGTAAGTTGCTGTCTGTGCATTGGGCAAGGCGGCATATAGTGTGGCAAGTCGGCACCCAGACAGGAACACACGGTTTTCCTGCGTAGTCGGTGAGGTGTTTGCAAGGCATATATCTACTTCGCTCGGTGTTGACCCTTCGAACGGTCGCCCATCAACACGCAGTAGTGAACGTACGAAGAAGAGCGGAGTGAGGGCCGAAGGACTCTATCAACCAAAGGACCTCCGGGAAGCTCCACTACTCGGGGCTCTTCACGCGAAGCGCGGCCACGATCAAGACAGGCAATCCAGCGACGATCACGCCAGGGACCGCGTTTGCCGGGTGTTTGTGAAGTTTTGCAAGCTCCCGCAGTACAGTACCTCCCTCCATACAAGACAGCACTACTGCCAGCGCCCTTCTTGTTGTCACCTCAGTGACTTGCATCTGCACGGAAGCACGTGGAAGCTGCAAGGTGTGACGGCAACCGGAAACCCGACGCCTTTGCTTTGCTTGCCCCACCATCTGGAAAGCGAAAGCCACCGTTGGCGGCTTGACTGCTACCACAAGAAACCTGCCGCCATCCAACCTCCCTGCCATCGCAACCTCGACAACTCCCGGTTCTGACGAGACACCACCGACAAGATGGCGGAATTTGTGCGTGCGCAGATTTTCGGCACCACCTTCGAGATCACGAGCAGGTGAGCGGTCGCCGCGGCGCAACACTCGTGTGGCGCGCGAAAGCGGCCAGTGGCGTGCGGATTGGGATATTCGAGCTGACTGCAGCCAGATACACGGATCTCCAGCCAGTGGGCATGGGCGCCTTCGGACTCGTCTGGTGAGTGAGGAGCCAGGGCAGCAACATTGCGGCGATAGGGATACTGATGCGCGGTGGGCAGCTCGGCAAAGGACCAGTTGACTGGACAAGCGGTGGCTGTCAAGAAAATAATGAAGCCTTTCTCCACGCCGGTTCTCAGCAAGCGCACCTATCGTGAGCTCAAGCTGCTAAAGCATCTCAAGCACGAGAATGTAAGCCGGTCAGACGAGGGGGTGGAAATGCAAGAGCCAAGGCTGAACATACTCGCGCAGGTTATCTCCCTCTCGGATATCTTCATTTCTCCGCTGGAAGACATGTATGTCGGTGAGTGACATCTCAACCCTCAAACTTGGCTCATTCTCGCTCACAGCTATTTTGTCACCGAATTGCTTGGGACAGACTTGCACCGTCTGCTCACCTCGCGCCCACTCGAGAAGCAGTTCATCCAGTACTTCCTGTACCAGATCCTGGTAAGCGCCGACGAATGGCCCGTCCTACATGGCTTTCCTATGCTGATATCGCGCAGCGAGGCCTCAAATATGTCCACTCCGCCGGCGTCGTGCACCGTGACCTGAAGCCTTCAAACATCCTCGTCAACGAGAACTGCGACCTCAAGATCTGCGATTTCGGTCTCGCTCGTATACAAGACCCTCAAATGACTGGATATGTCTCGACCAGATACTACCGCGCTCCCGAGATCATGCTCACATGGCAAAAATACGACGTTGAAGTCGACATTTGGAGTGCTGGGTGCATATTTGCTGAGATGCTCGAGGGCAAGCCGCTCTTCCCCGGGAAAGATCATGTGAACCAGTTCTCCATCATCACGGAACTGCTTGGCACACCACCAGATGATGTTATCAGCACCATCTGCTCCGAGAACACACTGCGATTTGTGCAGAGTCTGCCAAAGAGGGAGAGGCAGCCATTGAAGAACAAGTTTAAGAACGCGGACCCGCAGGCAATCGAGCTGTTGGAACGCATGTTGGTTTTCGACCCACGGAAACGGGTGAAGGCTGGCGAGGCGCTGGCGGATCCGTACCTGGCGCCATACCATGACCCGACTGATGAGCCGGAGGCAGAGGAGAAGTTTGACTGGAGTTTTAACGATGCGGATCTGCCGGTCGATACATGGAAAATCATGATGTGCGTCAATCCTCCTAAGGTTCAGAAGACGAGATATACTGACACATGGTGCCACAGGTACTCTGAAATCCTAGACTACCACAATGTCGACGGCGCGAATGCAGAGCAAGCCGCCGAAAATGGCGCCCAGATTCCATAGATACCCAAAGGCTGCAGTGCGATACAAGTGGGACGGGCATGCAAACGGCGCACAAGAGTTGTGGACATACAGCAATGCACAGCGGGCTGGTAACCCGACAGTGAGGTCGCATGGCACGACACCGTGATTCTTCCAACAGTATGATGAAGAGATACCGGGCATACAGGATGAAGCAACACGGAAGCAGGTACAAAGACAATGAAAGATTCCCATCGCGACAGTCCATCGATGGAACGGCTGGCCCATGACCACAAGGTAGCGGTCGTGGGTCTATCAGCACGCCTCAGCTGAGCCAGGGTGAGATCCGTTCAGTATGATGTCTGTGTGTAGTCTTTGGTCCTCGAGAGCTCATATGTTCTATGTGTCAAGTTTGTGATCTTCAGACCATGATATCGCGCCGGCACTGCAAGACACTCCTTCGGTGAACATTCTGTGCATAGCCGAGACGCATTGTTTATTGTGCTGTGGCGCCGGAGATTCCTGCCGTGGCCGCGCATGGCACGCATGTGAAAGACGGCACCGCCACAGGAAATGTGGCTAGTGGAGAATTTCCCAATTCGAAAGGAGCGGTGATCGATCGTGGGGCAGAGAATTTCACGCGCCGCCATCAGCAGGAGTCATCTAATCTAGTTGACTTGTCTTGAGGACTATGAAGTGAACCACAGCTGACTGGGAGAAAGAATGGCAGACGCTTTGATATCATGGCTCCGCCAGAGCTTGCCGGAGGAAGTCGCTGGATTGACTGAACCATTTATTGCTAGGCTCGAAAACGGCGAATATCAGCAACTCCTGGAGAGCGATGAAGCGAGACAGCTCCTGGGCCATGTTGATGTCCCTGGCTTCGACAACTCTCAGCCGGGAAGCTGGAATGATCTGATTTTCCTTCGTCTAGGTCACCTTACGAAAGATAGGCCGCAATCCAGATGGATTCACGGCTGTATTGGCTACGCCACTCTTTTGGCTTTCATACAGAGTAACGTCACTGGACCTACTCTGCCGTTCTCCAGCGCGAAGGTCGTGTTGCCGCACAATATTGGTCAGGATGCAGCGAAGACGAGGGATGTCAGGGACCAGTTGGTGGCGGGGATGGGAGCTGATGGTATTGCAGCGTACAAGCTGACGCCCAATGTGGAGCTGTTGAGCTTGGCGGAGTGTGTGTTGAGTCATCCGAGTGTGCTGAAGGCCGTGGCGCCAGCGAGATGGGCGAAAATGAGGGCGTTGTTCATGCGGCAGAGACTTTTGTCTGAGGTGTCTAGTACATTGCAGGATCAGATCTACGATGATTTGGATGTGCTGGATGGAGTTGTCTCTGGCGATGAGGGTTTGAGAGATGCAAGGGTGGAGTTTCTGCTGGAGATGGCCAGCATACATATCCATCATGGATTGGACAAGCTGGCTAGAGCCGATTTGGAGAAGGCGAGGGTGTTGAGAGGGTTTGAGTATAGGCTCACGGGCTTGATGGGGAGGCGTACCAAGTTTCAGGTGAAGGATACCAGTCAGCTTGTTGTGCTTGCTAAGAGCGCGGAGGGCGAGGGCAGTGGAGATGTGGCGACTGATGGGTCTGCGAATGTAGTCAATGGCAGCACGACCGAAATCACGACCGCTGCTGGCCCAACAAAGCTTGATCTGAACGACGATACCTTGCTGGAATCGATCTCATTTACAGATGTCCCTAAGGACTCCAAGCAAGATGACACGTCTTTACCGCCCATGCTGCAAGATCTCGACCCATCGACTCAGCCAAAGTTGGATGCACTGGACTCAACAATCCTTCTTTCTTTCGCTTCTTCAGTGAAGAACACTTCACCAGAAGATGGTTTGACCAGAGAAGAGACACTACCGTACGCCACACGTGTGCTAGAAGGAGGAAGCTCGAATTGGCAGGTCTACACTCAAGCGCTTTTGGTCCGAAGCAGAGTCGAAGGTTACAACTCTCGAACTGTTGAGCGCGGGTTGCTTCAGCTTCAGGCGTTGGTCGATCAGGTCATTGGGGATACGAGCAGCTCTGAGAGTCCAGAGACAGATTCTGCGGAAGCTACAACGACTTTCCTTCCTCGTCCCAAAGAGTCTGAGGGCGCACCAGTGTCTGAGCGTCTACGGTATATTTTCCAACTCGCTTCGCCTACACGCTGGGAACTGGAGGCCGAGCTTGCATCACGATGGGTGTCGCTTGGCGGGCTGAGATCTGCTCTCGAGATTTACGAACGGCTAGAGATGTGGGCAGAAGCTGCGCTATGTTGGGCAGCTACGGAACGCGAGGACAAGGCAAGGAAAATTGTCAGGCGGCTCTTGTTTCACGCTACTGACGGCGGTCCTGGTAGTCCGGAAGACAACGTCGGTGAAGATGAGACGTGGGAAGGCGCAGCAAGACAGCCACCGCCACTTGACGCGCCGCGCCTGTATTGTATCTTGGGTGACTTCGACTCTTCTGTGGAGATGTACGAGAAAGCTTGGGAGGTCTCAAACCACAGGTACGCACGTGCTCAGCGGTCGTTGGGTCGGATGCGCATGTCGAACAGAGACTTTGTGAAGGCCGCAGATGCATACAGTAAGAGTTTGAAAGCAAACCCGCTTAATGGCAGCAGTTGGTTTGCGCTGGGTTGTGCTCTGCTAGAATTGGAGCAGTACGAGAAGGCTGCTGAGGCCTTCTCTAGATGCGTGCAACTGGACGAAACAGACGCAGAAGCTTGGAGTAACTTCGCTGCTGCTTTGCTCAGGATCGAACCAAAGGAGGACAGCAGCAAGGATGCTGGCGCTGTGGCTGCAGACGACGAAGAAGTCGATGCCGAACCAGCTCGTAAGCCGAAGTTTGATCCACAAAAGGGCAGGCAGGACGCTTTGACAGCCCTGAAGCGTGCGGCCTCGCTAAAGCACGACTCCTACCGCATTTGGGAGAATGTCCTGATCGTCGCAGCATCCCTCTCCCCGCCAGGCTACCAGACCGCTCTCTCCGCTCAAAAGCGCATCATAGACCTCAGAGGCAAAATCGATGGCGAAAAGTGCCTCGACAAGCAAAGCCTCGAGCTGCTCGCAACTCACGTAATCTCCACATCCGACCGCTACGATCCTGAACAACCGGGCTTAGCACGAATCTTCGTCAAATTTATCGACACCTCCGTCATCCCTCTAATCACCGGCTCCGCAGACCTCTGGCAGCTCGTCAGCAAGCTCGCACTCTGGCGCAACAAGCCTTCTTCCGCGCTTGAGGCGGAGGAGAAGGCGTGGAGGGCTGTGACCAGTCAGCCGGGGTGGGATCTGGGGGAGGATGAGAAATCGTGGAATGCCGTGGTTGAGGCGACGGTGAGGCTGTGCGACTCGTATGAGAGTTTGGGGCCGAAGGAGAGGACGGAGGGGATGGGCGCGGGGGAGATGGTGGCGAGGGATTGGAGGTTCAAGGCGAGAACAGCAGTGAGGGGCATACTGGGGAAGGGGAAGAGCTATTGGGAGGGCACGGAGGGGTGGGAGAGGTTGGTGGAGACGCTGGAGGGGTTGAAGGGATAGATGGGTGAAGGGTTGCAGGGTGGCCGAGCGACCAGGCATGCCGTGGATGAGACAGTGACAGGTTCATTCCGAAGCCGCGCATACTGCCGGCATGCAGTGCTATCTCATCAAGACAGCCGGGGAACCCAGCCGCCGGTGGACCAACATCATGTTCGCTGGCTCAGTAGTAGGCCTCATAACCATCAGTCTGGGGATTCCCGCGCATATCCGCCCTGCAGACAGGACAGCTCGCCTTGTTCTTCAGCCAGTTGTCGATGCACACCGCGTGGAACCAATGCTTGCATTTCATGACCTTGACCTCGGCCCCTACGTCCACCTCCTCGAGACACACTGTGCACGCCACGTTGCCCTCGTCATCTTTGTCCTCCTCGATGATCAGCCTGGTCTCCAAGAGCGATATCTGGTAAGGTCGAGCCCCTTGGAAGGGAGGGTGGCGATAGTTATTGGGATCGAAGTTTGGGTGGTAGGGATTGCTGTCGCGCGACCTCCTGAGGAGCATGAGGCGATCGAGGCGCTGGTCCGTGGGTGCCGGCTCCTCGTCGGCGTCTGTGAACAGCATTTCGTAGAGCCCGGTGGTCTCTAGGTTGCGGGCTTGTTGGGAGCTGTTCTGGCATGGTGGGAAGAGATCGAAGGCGGTTTCAGCGCCTGTTGGCATACGTGGTGAGGTCAACGGGAAAGGTGCATTCAGCTCGAGCGTTTGGTCTGAACGCGATCTTGGTCTCGATCGTCCCGCGCGAACTGGAGTGTGGGCGGGTGCGTTCCGTGGAGGGACACCGAACGCCGCAGCATGGCTATCGAGGAGCTCGCCAAAATCGTCGAACTCGTCGAATTGTCGTTCGAGGTCACGGACACGCTGGTCAAGATTGTCGTTCAGCCTGTTCCGTAGCTCGTCGAATGTGCTGCTGGCCTCGTCGTATGACCTCCGGCTATCTTCGCAGAGGATTCGGGCCTGCTCGCGCAGATCACGAGCCTGCTCGGCTTGGACACCCATGCGCGCATTCAGCTGCTCTAATCGAGCCTGCGTTGATGCCATCTGCCGGCTGGTCCTCTCCAGGTCCCGGATGATGTGGCGACCGAGATCCGCTCTGTTCGATGCGGGCTGCCTGTTGGTATGCTCCTCGTATTCGTTCATGAGCTCGTCGATTCCGTGTCTCGAACGTCTACGCTCGTTCAAGCTGTGTAACACGCTGGATGTGACGCCGGTGGGTGGCTGAATGCGCTCAGGCTGCTCCTCATGGTGGTTGATGGGTTCGTGATCGGTAGGCTGCAGTCGGGAACTTGGCCCGGCAGCTGCTAGCATCAGCTGGAGGGTCTCCGCATATGAACGCCGGGGGCGCGGGGGAGCATTGCTCGCTGCTGTATCGCGGTTGTGACGAGCGAGTGCTTGTAGATTGGATCTCATGATGGCGCGATTGGCAGAAGTATCCGCCTGGCGAGGTCTGTCGCCGCTGGTGTTCTGGGAGTCCGACATGGCGTCGAGTGGTGGTTGACGATGTTTCTCTGCTCGCGAGGTGTGATTATCCCTCCGCGGAGGCCGACATTTTTTTTTCTGTTGATCAAGACTTTCCGCTAATGTATGTATGAGAGAGGTGGTGTTGATTGAGGACGTCGAAGTTTCTGGCGGTGGTTGGAATATCAAAAGCAGCCGAAGAAAGTTCTGAAGGAGGTAGGCGCTTGATCTGTCTGTGTAACACTCGCGCGTCCAGTGGGCGAATGGCTCCTTCACTCACTAAACAATATGTGATCACAGGGACGGCGTGATGGTCTAGATAGTGCTGGTCGACGACTGTGTCTGCTTATTGCTGGTTGCGGATCAATGGTTCCATCAGTCAATCAGTGGTCGATCGCTTGAGATGCCCGGCTCTTTCACTGCTTGATGCTGCTTTGACTGCTGCTTGTTGGAGTGCGAACTTACTTGTCGCGAGTGATGGCGAGTCAGCAAATGAAAGTTGCCTGGTGAAGAGCTCGACGTTGATGAGCGGACGGTCTGTCGGTCTTGCGGTTGATAGCAAAACACTGTTGCGAGGACTGAAATTGATTGTGGAGCGGGAGATGCTGTTGTCGAGTCGCGCAAGAGCCCACGCTTGCTTCTTTTCGTTGCCCTTGCAACGATGTGATGGTTCAGCCACACAGAGCAGCAAATGAGCATATGCTATACCTCGCGACCTACTGGTGGTTACCCCTTGGGCACCATCAGTGAAATGGTACTCATGTGCAGCTCCCCGGTACGTGGACTTGTTTTTATTCATGTATTAATGGAACAAATGAAGCGATTGGCTATTTGCATCATCGATCAATCATAAGCAAGACAACCCAAAGATGCATACACGAGGCCTGAGAAACTATCTTGAACTTCTTTGCCTCTCACGCCGCCCGCGCTGCTCATCTCGCGACCTGATCTCTCGACACATGAGCTACGTATTTCCTTCATCTGCAGCGCTCCCATTGCCTCATCTGCATTAGGTGACCGTGGATCTCTCCTGCTCTAGTTCTTGATCACAGTCTTCGCTGCGTTTGTAGCTTGGATGAAGGTACCCATCCCAGCCGTCATGAGTTGCGGGTTCTGCGAGTCCTTGGCGAACTCCGGCTTGCCATGGTTCTCGAGGATGTTAGTAGCCGCATTATCGTAGTCTGGTGGTGCCGATGCCTCCGCCTTCTTGATCCGAAGATGCGCATGCGTATAGGTAAGCAGCTTCCTGAAGTCCCTGACGTCGATTGCCTTCGTTGCAGCCGGATCTTCGAAACCCTCGTACTTGGCGTCTGGTGAGAATGACCCGTCCTGAACAAGCTGCTTCAGGTGGTCTCGAGCCTTTGCCACGGCGTCGTGGCCTTCGGTTTCTGCTGCTGCGTCCCTTCGCATCATGATCATCACCTGGTGACCTTGCTTGAAGAGGTTGCATCGCATCCCCTCGAGCTCTTCGCCCTTCTCTTCGGTGCCATGGAGATACTGGTGGGCGGCAGAATATGCGATTTGTGCTTTCAAATCATCGACTGGCACTGTCCTCGGATAGTTCTGGTTGGTATAGTTCGGAACAGTGCGAGCCTCGGAAGACGCTGGAGGTGAAGATGTGGCATCGTTGGTGGGTGCGTTATCCTGAGTCGAGTCGGGGTTGGTAGATGGGGTAGACATTGCTGTGCTTGTATAAGTCCGGGGCAGCTTTGGCGGTATATATAGCTCTTGATAGCTGGTATACTCTGAGGAATCCACGTAGGTCGACGGAAATAATTCGACTCAACCAGTACCCTTGCTAGAAGGATGAAAGACCGTTGAATGTGAGAGGAAGCAGAGCTAAGTCTACGACGAACAGATGTCCGTCTTTTTATCTACATAGATTCAAAGAAGTCCAAATGCGGCGAGGTATGCAGAGCCCTTTGTCCAACAAAAGCCAAGGTACCGGCCATGGTTGAGGTGAACCTCCGGGCTATCAAGGGAATGGCTCAAAGAAAGATGCTCGTCCAGAAGGGCTGCGTGGAGTCCCGTATGTGGCAGAGTATACCGACGTGCTTGCAAGCAGGAATGAAAGACTGCTGCTGAGATTCGAACGGCAAAGCTGTGATACATTCGACCCGCACGGGCCACTCGAGCGTGCTTGATGTCCAGGCTGCCTGCCCCCCATGGGGATGGGAAGGCGAGCGCATAGTGCAGAAGATGCCTGGTTGGCCGCTTGAATCTCGCAAGACTACATGTATGCGATGCGCGTCTTTGCGACGGTCACATGATCGTCTCCAGGTCTTCTGTGCAAGGCAGACATAATGGCGAAGGCGAATACGAGCAAGTGGATTCTGTACATTATGGTGTGGCCAGTCAAGGTGACTGACTTTGTCAATGGCGGATGGCCTGGACGGTGAAAGCTCTGGTGGGCTATATTCATGGCAGTACGGCTGATGATTAGGAATCATCACAGTCAGAAAGCTAGCTACCTAAATAATAAGACAAATTGAAGTGCTCACATTTTATTTGACTGGGTCAGATCTTCGCCCTCACAAGTATGATGACCATAGTGTAAGGTATACGTCCGGCTTCTACCTCTATCATTTCCTTTGTATCATCTAAACGCGGCTGTCTGGAATGCGTGTTGTTCCCCCGAGCCCAGAAGCGTCAAGTCAGGCAGCCGCGCAATTCCGCTGATCGTCAAAATCATCACAGGTCATTAGATCGCCGAGAGCTCACGTCGACGCCTCTGGTCAAGGCTCTCGTTGCGCCCTAAAAATCTCAGGAAACACCTCCCTCAACTCCTGCAGGTCCGCAATCTGATAGTCAGCGACCGGTTTCTCCGGCGCCTGAGCATCCGGTTCTACAAGATGCACAGTCCTCCATCCATACTCCCTTGCACCTCTCGCATTCAGTGCCGAGTCATCCACAAAATAACTGTCTTTGACATCGCTGACACCCGCTTCCCGCATCGCCTTTGCATACATTTCTGGCCTGGGCTTGCACAACAGTTCTTTTGCCGCATAATCGCAGAACGTAATGCCTTCGAAAAGGTCTTCGATGCCGAGCAGTTTCACGACTCGGCGGCCGTGAGTGATGTAAGCGTTGGTGAACAGCCACAGCTTGATCTTCGAGTGATCAATGTCTTCAAGTAGCCTACGTAGTCTGGGATTCGGCCTGATTATGTCTTCCAAAGGTAATGCATCGTCTACTTTGGCATTGTACTCCATGGGATCAACCTTGTGATGACGGACTAGTCCTTCGATGGCCAGGCCGTAGTCTTTGTAGTATCGTTGGTGCAACTCGGTGGCTTCCTCCCTGGAGACGGAGAGGTGATTTTGAAAGTATGCGTCTATGAGCTCGGACATATGATCGTGGATTCTGTATGATTTTGGGTAGAGACAGTTGTCGATATCGAAGAAGAAGACTTTCCTGCCATCTTTGCCACTCGTCGTGGTGCCGTCGGTCGAGTCCAAAAGGTTTCCGTTGACCGCATGCCTGTTTGCACTCATCTTGAGTGGTCTGAAAGAAGGGAGAGCAGGATGAGTGGGGTAATAGTGAATGATATTTTCCTACATTCATTATATATGACTGGCAGTGGAAGAGGCAAACCAATGAAGACGTCACGTGTTTCGAGCGAGTCCAAGCTTGACCCAAGTTCATTTCCGAAAGTCGCGAGATTCCTTTCCTCCTTGACATCACACGCGCGAGAGCCGCCCACGACAATTTGGAAGCTGTCGCTAGGCTCAGTTGTGGTCGCGTCTTGGGTAGGATTGCTACATGTACAGTGGCATCACTGCTGCATCGTATCGCTTTGCCCCAGCAAAAGCGTTGGAAAGAGGAGAGGGGAAAGACGGCAATGAGTGTCGCGCTTGCGCCGCTGCCACACAATGGGGTGGCACCACCGCAAGCAGAAGATGAACAACTCTATACGGACTTGCTGCGCTTGCAGGATAGTGTCATTGCAGGACAGCACCCCGTCTTGAAGCTTCCCCAGTCTGCTATCGCGCAGCTCAAGGCTGCGCTCATAGTTCCGGGTGCTGACGCGAACGTCTCGGCGTACGCTGCTAACCAACAGCAAATCCCGCAGTCTGCGGCGCAGGTTGTCAAGGGGCTGCCCGGCCTCGGCGGTCACCATGGTGCGTCGCCAGCAGCGACGGCACCGGGCAGAGGGCTCAATCCGATCTTCTTGGAGAAGTCGGACAGTCTCGTAAGAGCAGAAGGACAGCTGAAACGGCAGCGTCTGGAGCGCGACTTGCAAATACAGGTTGACCAGCGCAAACACTTTGCACGGGGCGGCGACCCGAGCACTGAGGGTCCATCGCGGCTGGACATCGATGCAGTGCTTGAAGCTGCGTTCTTACTGGTGACGCCTGTCTCGGGCTTGAAACGAGCTGAGAGCGCCACTTCGTTTGATACGAATGATTACTACTCAAGTCAGGCCCCAGATGATGCCGCATCAGACGCAAGTGGGAGTAAGGGCTCTGACAGAGGCGCAGGTGCCTTCGTGGCCGACTATGATCGCGCGCAACCACCTTCTCATGCTGTCGCTGCCGAGTCTTCTGTGCACAAGAACGCTGCCTTTGGTTCCAAGCCACCCCAGGCAGCTGTCCCGACTACCTCAGGAGATGTTGACCCGGTAGGCAAAGATGATGATGACGATGACGAGTATATGCCGCCAGATGCCGCTGCGTTTGACAGCTTCCGTGAAGAGCCCTCAGCCATGGATCTCACGCACGACACGCTACCAGAGGATGACGACTCGGACTATGAACCTGGCGAGATCACCCAGGAAAGCAACGTGCCTACTCCGTCGCAACAACCATATCAAGCCGCCCAGCCATCGCCACGCATACAGGTTGTCAAGAACCATCTCACACACATTGCTGCTCCGCAGCCCAACCGTGTCTCGCCACTTGCTGTGGCAAAGCACCCGAGCATCGAGCAGGATCTTGAGCTTGTCAATGGGCGTCCAGAAATTGTGCAGAAGCCACGGCCGCAGCAACGTACATACCATCAGGTCCAGTCTCGTGCATCGACCGCATCGCCTGTGAACGGCTCTACGCCTAAGAAAGGCCGTCGCAACAACAGAACCAACAAGCGGAAGCAGCGGGAAGAACGTAACGACAGGCCTGTCAAGAAAGGTCGCCGCGACAGACGTGATCCGGCGTACTCACCAACTCAGGATCCATACATCAAGGACGAGCCAATATCGCCACCACAATTCTCTGCGAGCGTACCGGATTATGTGCCGCAGCAATACAAACCTGCTCCTGCGCCCATTGACCTCGTCAGCCCTGGCTACGCGCCACCGCAGATGCAATATGAGCCGCCGAGGTCTGGCTTGAGATACGAATATGTTCAACCGCCACCAGACTCTCCACATGTAGTCCGCGTAGCGTCTCCAGCGGCCTACAGACCTGTGCAGCGCGATACGCAAGATTTGAGACGCGTTGCAAGCTTGCACAGAGCTCAGAGACCGCTGTCGCCTGGCGAGTACTCTCCAGTTGCGCCTTACCATGGAGCCTCGGTCACTTACAAGGCCCCCCATGAGGCTCCAGCGTCGCCAAGATACCAACAGGTACAATACGTACAAGCCGACAATCTTGGAGCTCACCAGTACGAACGCGCCCCTAGCAGAGCCGCAAGTCCAGCTTTCATGGCACCGCCGCCCCAGCCAACGAGGCGCCTGGTGCAAGACCAGTATGGCAACCGATTCTGGGCTGACGCTGTCCCTGCCGCACCTGCCGCACCAGTACGACCCTCCGTCGGACCCATGGATAGGTATGCCGAACCTGCATACGAACGCGCGCCCAGCAGAATGGCATCTGCGTACCCGCCTACGTCGCCTCAGTACGAGCCGGTCGACGCGCCGATGGCGCCGCCACCTGTGATGGCCAGGAAACAGGAGGTACTGTATGTCGACGCTAGTGGCCGAGCAATGAGTGAGTATAGCGCACTTCCGCAAGGACAAACTGCCCGGTATGCTGCTGAACCTACTTCACCTGTATACGAGCAGCAGCCAGCGAGGCGCTACGAATCTATAGCACTTCCCTCTGCTCCCGAGCCAACATCGCCGGTCTATCAGCAAGTACCGCGCTACGAGCACATGCCTCCACCACCCGCCCCGGCTAGGCAGGGAGCCACATCTCCCATCTACCAGCCGGTACCGCGGGCGTACAGCGTGCGGCCAGAGGAGCCACCACAAGCAGCAGGAGGTTTCCTGCGGCAAGCCAGCGTCGCACCGGTGCAATATGCCCGTCAGGACATGATCCCACCACCGCCTGCTCCTGCGAGGGCTATGAGCGTGATGCCTGGTGCTGGTACAGAGTATCAGCCGCAGTATAGATATGCGCCTGCGCCTCCGCCTCCGCCTCCGCAGCAGCCGGCGGCTGTAAAGTATGTCGATCAGTATGGAAATGAGGTGTACCCGCAGCAGATCAGACAAGTGTATCAATAGGTGTGAATTCTGGGAAAGGTGTTGCGAGCTGGTCATGGGAAACACGGAGACGGGCGCTGTGACATGAGCATTGTGCTGTAATATGGTCGGTCTTGGCTGTGTTCTCACGTCGTTGTGGAAGAAGCTCGAGGTTGTTGGTGCATTGCCGTTAGGGTCAGAGCTGTACATTATTGATGGTGTGCAATTCCCAGGTGCTCGTACAGTGCTTTCATCAATCACATGCTCTCGACCACTAACCTCATCCTGCTTCGCGCAAGTAGGAGTTGATGAATGCTCCCAAAATGATCTTCTCATACATACATAAACTAATATCACATCATGAAAACTACAGCCCACCATCTCTTCAAACCCCTCACAACCCACCCTTCACCCCCTCCACCCTTGGCGGCGTATCACTCGGAATCGTCTCCCCCTCCCCCGTCCCCGTCGCGCCCTCCCCCCCCTTCACCTCCCTCGCATACTCCTCCCACAACCCCTCCACCTCCCTCCCCGCACACGCCGCCTTAAAAACCCTCTCCGCATCCCACTCCCCCTCCCTCAACAACCCATTCACGGTCCGCACCGTCCCCTCCCCAAACTTCTCCTCCAACCACTGCAAGAAATACCCCGTGTGCTGATACCCGCGATCCCACGCCCCCTCCGCCTCCCGCCTCCAATGCCGCGCCGCCAACCCCGCGTTCAACCGCACCCAGTCCGCGATGCCCTCGATCAACCCCCCCGGCGCGGTACCCTCCGCGTTGTACTGGAAGCAATGGACCAACTCATGGCAGATGACGCCCAGGAGTTCCGCACGCGCGAGATCGCCGGCGTGTCGGGGCAGCGCGATGTAGGAGAGGCTGAAGTGGATCTCTTTGTGGTCGTCGTCGAGCGCGGTGCCGGTGGTGTAGGCGACGCCGGGCATGTCTTCGAAGACGAAGGTGATGGAGCGGGTGGGGGGGCGCGGCGCGGACGGGTGGTGGTAGAGGAGGTTGAGGACGTTTTGGATCTGCAGTTCGATGTCGGTGGTGCTGTGGACGGCGCGGAGGAAGACGGAGGTGCCGGGGTGTTTGAGGTCTTCGAATTGCAGGCGGAGTTTGGGGGTGGGGAATTTGTGTTTGCGGATTGGGAGGGTGGTGGTGAGGGCTTCTTCGTCGTCCTGGGTGTTGTTGTTGTCGTTGTTGGTGGTGGTGGTGGTGGGGGGGGGGGGGGGGGGACGGGCGGAGGGGAGGGAG
>JABBMZ010000193.1:0-29463 GCA_013403795.1 Teratosphaeria pseudoeucalypti
TATTAGGAAAGGATTATATATCTTATCTAAAAATAAAAATAGTAATAAATGTCTCTTATTCCTCTCCCCCTTAAATACTCCTCCTAGGGCTAAGCTTATAGGGCCTTAGTCAGAGGACTAGTAAGTTATAATCTAGTATAACTCTTCTTATTCTAACTTAAGTAGGAAGGTATAAGACTACCCTTTAATTTTTAATAGATTTAGTCTTTAGTAACTAATAGAAACGCCTAGTATTAAGTATACGTATTATAGATAATACGCTACTATAATGCTACTTATCTATATCGCTACGTATAATAATAGCCTACTAGCGCCTCTAAGGCCGCTCTAGTAAAACTAGCGCTCTAGGTATATCTAAGGTAAAGAATATACTCTATATATACTTCTTATATCTAGTACTATCTACTAGTTAGATCTTAAGCTAATACGCGCTATAATAATAGCCTCTCTTCTCCTAGAACGAATCTATAGTAGGAAGAGGCACGCTTACGACTTACTTAAGCCTATACTATAAGATATAAGCTTAAGATATAATATTAATATCTATATAATTATTAAGTAATATATCTGTCTTAACTTTATCTTCTTCTATAATAACAACTACGCTATATAGGCGCTTCGTAGGTACTAGGGCTACGTCTAGACCTAGAGTATATTTACTTATAGTCGAGGCTATAGAAGGGCTCCTTAACTAATAACTAGCTCTTACCTAATATAGTACTACCTACCTCTTATATAGTAAGTAGGCCTAGGTATAGCGTTAAGCCTTCGTAGGCTCTACTACCTCTACCTTATAGATAGAAGCTATTATCTCCTTCTTTAGGGCATAATAATCCCGCGCCTAATAGCTAGGTTTACTATAGTTATAATAGTTGTTATTCTTATTAGCTACTCTACTACTACTCCTAGTAGGCGGAGGTAGTAGTAGCTTCTAGGAATCTCCTCTAGACTTCTTACTATCGCCCTTATTAGGCTTCTTATAGTCCTATTAGTTATAAGGTTTACTAGTAATATACTTATATATAGTATGCGAGCCTCTTACTCCTACTTATTTAATCTAAGTTACTAGAGAGATTAATTTGTCCTAAGTCTTTAGCGCTTAATAGCAGACTATAATAGCCTTATCTAGAGTATTACGTAGCTTTATAAGTAAGTACTATATACGTTATATAGGCGTATAAGGTTCTATTTATTCCTCTAGTATAGCTAAATATATAGTAAAGAATAAGGTACTCTACTTTTCGCTCTACTAAGCGCTCTTATACTATTAGATAATAGTAAGCCTATAATTAGTAGGATCCTCGACTATATCTACTATCTCCTAGTAAAATATCTTCTAGGTATAGTCTAGCGCTAGGTTCGAGACCTTATACTTATTATACTAGGTCTTCGAGGTATCTCCTTTAAGAAATATACTCGCGTATATAATCTACGTATATATATTATTATAGGCCTAGCCTAATAATATAAACATCTTTTCTAAATAGTAGATAAAGGTTCTTACTTCCTTTAGTATCTTACTAGAGAACTTTAATAGAGGTTCGAGGCGTAGGCTACCTAAGCTATATATAGGTATAGTAGGTAAGTTAGTAGACTATATAGATAATATAGTTGCTACTTCTATAACCTAGAAACCTACTACCTATAGGCGCTTATAACGCGCTACGTCTACTTAGAGATTATAGAAGCGTTACTTCTTATCTAGTATTATCTACTCTTACTCGAAATAAGCTATCTCCTTATTAACTATCTCTCCTACTTCGAGCTAGTCGCCTATAGCCTTAGCGTTATATTAGCGCTATATATAAGTAGGCGTAGAGCCTACTTAGCTAGAAGGAGAGATACTAGTTATTATAAGTACTCTATAGGCTATAACTAGAGTAGAGTAATTAGAATTAAGAATATATATAATAAGCTATTAATATAAAAGTATATAATAGCGTATAGAGCCTTAGTCTCTAATAATAGAGTAAGGTTAGAAACTAATTACTACCTTCGTTTAGTTATAAAGTAAAGCATATAATATATATATATATACGTTATATATAGCTTAGCTTACTAGCCTAGCTATCTAAGCCTATAGCTCGACTATCTAGTATTATACTATAAGAATTTATTTCTAGGTTATTATTAACCTCTAGCGTATACTCTAGGTAATATAGACTAGCCTAATTCTTATAGTTCTTAGTAAAGAGCTCTATATATTTAGTCTTAGAACTCTACTTTATATAGACTAACTTAGGCTACTTATTATAGGTATAGATAATAGTCCTATACTACTTATAAGTTATGTCCTAGCCCTTAACCTTTATACTAGAGAAGCTATTAAGAGCCGTATCGATCTTCTTAGCTAGAGTAACTATCTCTTCGATCTTAGCTTTATACTAGAATAAGCGTACTAAAGCTAGCTTCTTATAGTAGTTATTATTAGGCTTCTTAGAAGGATTACTACTAGACCTATTACTAGAACTACTACTAATAATACTACTAGTCTTAGAGGAGCTAGAGCGACGTAAGACGGACGCTATAATACTAATAAAGTTAATAAAGTTGTTAAAGTTAAAGTTAAAGTTAATTAGGATGTCGATAAAGAGAAGAATTAGAAGTCGATATAGATATAATAGAGAAGGTTTTAGAAGGAGGTTAAGAGTCTTTTATAGACGACCCTTCTAACTACTAATATATAGCTTTTATAAGGTTAACTATATAGCTACCTACTAGTATTTATAAGGCTAACTACGTAAGCTATCTACTAGTATTTATAGGATTAATAATATGTTACTTACTAGTATTTATAAGACCTTATAACTAACGTAAACTATTTTATTAGGTATATAAATACTATTATAACCTCTAATAGCTAGTCTTTAGAAGTTAGCTACGCTTCTTTAAGATAGTAGTAGTTAGTAAATCTTACTATGTCGACGTATTTAGCCTATAACTATAGAATAAGATAGTCTAGATTTAGTATATAAGACGACGTAGCTATAATAATAGTAGTAACTATAGTAGTTATAATATAGGCTTATAACTAGCCTCTAATAGTTATATTCTTTTAATTATTTAGGATATTAGAATATTATAGGCTCTATAGGAGTATATAAGCCTTAGTAGAAGAGGATATAATATCCTTAACTAATAGAGTTAGCGCCTACTAAGTAATATATAGTAAAAATTGTCTAATATATATAGTCTTATAATTAATATATTCTATAACCTTAGTATTTATAGTACTATTAATATTTACTAGTAGTACTACTAATATTATCCCTTATACTAATATAACGAAATATATAGTAGTATCGATATATACTACGAAGGCTAATAGTATACTATAAGGTAGATAATTAGATTTATATATAGAGTACTATATATAGTAACTACTATAGATACTAAGGCTCCTAGACTCTACCTAGATATATGTATATATATATAGGACCTCCTTACTACTTACTAGAGGCGATAAGGTAGCCTCTCTCTCTAATATAAATCTTATATATAATTACTAGTATAACGAACGTATTAGAGAATAATAATAAGAGTAGTTAAGAGATAGTATATTCTATATTCGTTCTCTACTTATAATAGTTCTATATATAATCTACTCTAACTCCCCTTCGCCTTAGAATTATTGACCTCTGTTCTCCGACTCCTTGCGCCTTTCAACAATAGTACCTTCACGAGAGGAAGAGGAAGAGGAAGATGGAGCTCGGCATGAATCATGATGATTGGAGATGAGCAGACGTCCTCTCCCGCCGAAGTATCTACCGCCTTCCCGACCGTCAATGATCCAACCTCCTCCCACGTTGACAAATCCAACGTGTAGCAAGCAGTGCACTACCAAGGATCCATCTTCTACCCGACAACACCCGACCCCATCAGTCTGGTCCCCGGGTCGACCCACCGGTCTGGATACCTCCGGAGACCAACGGCGATGGGGAGGAGGGGCTCATTCGACCTTGCGTCTGGTACGCTAGCGGCTGGAGAAGGTAAATCTCAGATGCGTGGCGCGGCCCTTACTTCGACCCAGACTCACCATCTCGACGACCCATGAGAGCTGCCCGAGTGGTCATCAAGCCAGTGGAAGGACAAACTCACGTCCATTGTCACAATGCCGACGCAGGGATTTTGACTCTGGCTGGGTCCATCGAGCCACCCAACCACCCCCAATCGTGTCACACCAAAGCCAAAGCGACACCTGGACCATCAATCTCCTTCGACGACACTCCGAGGGCCTTAATGGAAGACCAAAAATCCTGACCAGGGCTGGTACCGACCCCGTGGTTCCCACCCGACCGACACGCCGTGCCCGCCGCCAGGCTAGAGGGAGGCCAAATGTCTATCGCTGGAGGATCTGGAGCGATCTCGGTACCTTGTGGAGGTGTGGGATGAGGTGAGGATGGGGGGCTAAGGGAGGGCGAAAAGTTAGGGCAGGGGTGCGGTACCGTTGCTATGGTGCTGACCACAGGATCTCCCTCCGTCAGCGAGCGTGCGCTGTTGTCTGGCGAGGCACTAAGGGAGGTCGAAACCTAGGACCGGGGGTGTCGTACCATCTCCGTGGCCCTCGACAGCCATAGGTCATGCCCGTGCCGGGGACTAAAGGGACACACGACGTATATCTCGACAGGATCTCGGTACTGATTTCTCGTCGGCGGAGGGCTAATGGGGGTCCAAAGTCAGGGCAGGGATGTGGTACCATGCCTGTGGTCCTCGTGCTGGACTAATGGGAGACGAAGGCATATCTCTGCAGGATCTCGTGAGATCTTGGTACTGATCTGGGGTCTTGCGTGGTCAGCGGATTTGGGAGATCCTGTGGTGGATGAAGTGAGGAGGGGGGCTAATGGGGGTCGAAAATCATGACAAGGGTGTGTGCTGTGTCTTTGGTAAGTTAGAATCGACCTGGGTTAGTGGGCGCTGTGTTGCCAATGGCTGTGTTTCCACCATTCTTGCTTCAACCTTGCAGTCTCCAGATACGGTCGACCCAGGCTTCCACCAGATCCGCTGCCACCGCTGTCGACGGCAAGAAGCCTCCACTGTGTGGCATGCAGCATGCTGCAGGATATCTGCGCTCTTCAAGAACTGGTCAGTGAACACCAGACGGTCTATAAGAGCGCCCTGACCCGAGTCTCGTCATGAAACATGCCTTTCTTCGCCCGAGCTGACCTGCTCTTCCGTCGAACCCCCAAAATCAAAAAAAGTCAACAAGCTAGACATCTTAGCCCCGAACGCCTCGCTCAAGTCCATCACCCGAACCACGGTGGGACAACGCCGCCGATACTCACGTGTCCCCTGCTGCGCAAGCAAGCGAGTATCTCAGCTCGATCGCCCTCAGCTCTGCCCTCCGATCAATATGTGACCGCCAGACTCGCCTCCTCGTCCGAGAAGTGCCGATGACAAAGCCGCCGCGAGCAGGCTGGTCGACGACAACCTGGTATTGTTGGGGGCTTCGGCGTAGTCCACAGAGGACTTCTTGATGAAGTCGTCGTGCTTGTCGAGGTATCTGCGGTCCTCGACGCTCGGGCGGGCCGTCGTCCTCACCCCAGACCCTCGAGCCCGGTAGGGGAAATCTCACCTCCTACTGAATTCCAGTGTTGGGGTTCTTCTTGGTAGACGGGGCCTGGGCGTCCGGCTTCGCGGGGCTTGGGACCTCCCATGCCGTTGCGGGTGGTCTTCGCCTTCTTACTTGGTGTCTCAGGAGCGGAGTCACGTCTGTCCGGGGTCGAGGGGCCAGCCGGAGAGATGTTCGCTGAAAATCAAGCTATACCAAAGTGCTTACTGATGGAAGATGAGTTGGAAAGTCCGGTATGGTGGAGGAGGCTATCTGCCGTCCAATAACGCAGGACACCTCGCTCAAGACCACCGAGTAGGGTTGGTGGAAACTCTGATGACACAAATACGGCCTTGCTGTATACAATCTAGGTAGAATGACGCTGCGATGATCTATCCGGGACCTGAATATACCTCTGTACTCTGATCCCGTCATCAGGCCCTCGGCAATTCTCCTCGTGAATTGCACTCATCGGTCTCTGCAGCAAGTCCATGCTGCTGCCACACGCACTTCGTAATGACCGACTAGGACCAGGGCTAGCGCTTCGGATCTCCCAGCTCACAGGCGAACAACTGTTCCTCCCCTGACTGACGGCACTGGCAGCGGAATCCATCCTATCCCGGGCGCCGGCCCCCTCAGGTCCGAACAGCAGGCTCACCAGGTACCTCGGGTCTTGGCGGGGGTGAGGGAGGGTCTGAAGGGTAACTCTACAGTGCCGGGTCTTGGCTCTGACAAAGAAGGGAAGAGTGCATATGTACCAGAAGTGTGGCGCGAGGGCACAGCCGGGCTGGAGACGGCTTGCGCGGCGCTGCTGCTCGATCCTTGCGGCGGCAATGGCAGAGATTGTGTGCTTCGAGCTTGAGGTGTCATCTGGGGATCGTATAGCCACGCGCACTCTGGGTATGCGCGTTGGCTGTCTCGAGGTGAATTTGCACCTGAGACAATCGTCGGGCGCCGAGAACGCCGCCTGCGGTAATACAAAGCTGCCAAAATTACTGCAAGCAGTCTACTCAAGACGCCTATAGTCACGCTCACAGCCGAGACTTTGCTGGAATGACCGTCCCCACTCGAGGCTGGCCGGGCTGCTGCGGCCGGGCTGGTGTTGTTGGTGCCGCCGGTGCCGTTGCCATATGGTCTTGGCAGGTGCGTTGACACCGCGCCGACGCGCTGACTCGCTGTTGCGGTTAGAGTAGAAGAGGCGAGTGAGATGGGCAAAGATAATCCGGATCCACCTGGCAGCTTCTGAACTGACGGCGAAGGCGCTGCTACGATCAATGGTGCTGCGGTCGTTGGTGGCGCAGGGATAGGTGATGATGACGCTGCCGTGGATGACGGCGCAATTTGGGGCTGCGTTGATGATGCAGTTGATATCGTACTCTGAGTGGGAACAGTAAGGTATGTGGAAGGGATGACCGCAGACGGAATCACGGTCAAGATGCTCGCCTGCGACGGCACGGTTGATCGAATGCTTTGAACATTTGCAGTGGCCACCACGGTCAGCAGAGTCGTGACAGTTACGCCGTGGTCGTCAGCCATGGAGGACTGCGACGAGATGCAACCAGTAGTGCCTGGAAAGGCTGCGCGCGAGCTGTTGGTGATAGGATATTTCGCAAAGGTGAGTAAGGTAGACGATCTCCAGAGATTCGTGACTGATCCTGTAGCACCGCCTGACGCCGTCGCGTTCGCTGATAATACAGTAGCGTTTCGCTGGAAGGTAGGTGTAGTTGCCACAAAGGGGCGTCCTTGAAAATGATGAAGAATGCGCGGACTGAGTGGCGCGATCTAGCTTAGATGGAATTGAAGCAGGCAATGTGGTTGAAGTCGTGTCGGAGCTGGGTGCTGCAGACGCTTGTGCCGACGTCGAGGCGTGATATGGGTTAGGAAATTTCCTTGATGAAGTGGTCGGCCTTGGTGAAGATGCTTCGTGTGATACTATGGCTGACGATCCAGCGAGCCAGACATTGCTTGTCGAGGCAGATGAGAGAGGACCTGCTCCCAAAGGCGGAGTGTTCGACGCGAGAGAGAAGATTGCAGTGGAATTCGGGAAATGAGCTACTCGGTGTCAGCCAGAGGGAATCTCGTCGGCCGGGCCAGTCTAAGCCAAGCCATGCCCGTGGTTTTGGCCTGCGACCGACCGGGAGACTTACCCAATTGCACCGCTACCACCGAGATAGGCTTTTGGGAACTCGAGATGTACGCAAGCAGTAGCAGCCACGAGATGCTGGAACTGCACAGCATGTTGCAAGGTCTAGATCAATGTGACATAAGCGGCAGGACCAACAGGAGAGATATAATCCTCTCGCTGTTGAAGAAATCAACCATCGGGGACGCCAGGAGATAGGAGCAACAGAAGCGAGACAACTTAGCTAGGCAGGCGGAGTTGAGCGCTTTGCAGCACCGTCTAAACGTCGCAAGACCCTGGAGCCTCCACAGAGGTAGGTGGTGGAGGCATCGTCCGCTGTGGGTTGTCGCCAATGCCACGTGCCGCTGAGAAAGTGTCCAGCCGTGTATTGGGCCGGACATACTAATAAGCCCAATGTGTGTGTGGGTGTGTGTGGGTGGGTGGGTGGGTGGGTGTAAGGGCATGTGAGGCGCAGACAGTCATCGGGGCCAGGATCCTTCTGAATCCTTGTGCCGTTGGGAGATCGGATGGATTGGCCCCGTTCTGATGTTGATGCGATGTTCGCCATCTTCCGCGCCCGCCTTCGGTCCTGACGGTCTCTCCGAAGCAGTTAGAATGGCGGTAGGATTGACATGAGGTCTCGGGTGTCGGTGATGAGACCCGAGGGCAATCTCGTGGAACCCACTCGACGACCTCCCTAAGGCCTCGCCGGTGTACATGGAGCTTCGAGTGGGCACTGGGTGGACCGACATCGTCTGAACCTGCTTCGATTACAGATGGCCATGTCACGTGTGTGTGGAAGAGATGGATAGGTAAAGGGACCGGGAGACGATGCCCCTCCAGACCATTTCCCGTGATGGCCGTCCGCCTTGGCAATAAGTCCTTCACCACCCCAAGAACGAGATGACTCCGCGCACGCCTCCCACAAGTCACAACGCCGACCCCCCACATTGAGGGCGCCACAGGGACCGCCTCGGCCGACAGGGACTTGTACCACGTCGTGCGCGCCCTGTCGGTGTTCCGTGATGTCTTGCATGCATGGCAGCGTCCTGCCGTGTCGCCAGAAGTGAGCTCATGAATGCCGTCTCTGGGATCTCTGTCCGTGGAGCCATCGCTAGAGCGAGTGCCGTATCATGGCAGAATATGCCGGGCTTTTCGCTTGTCTAGAGCCAGTTCCCGCATGAGGCCTCCATAGTCTCTACCAGTCAAGCGTTATCTTGCTTCACCCGTCTTCTAGCGTTCGGCCGACCCCCGGCGCTTGAAAATCTTCTGTCGACGTCTCGAGGTTCTACGGTGCCCTGTTGGCGTTTCTTCGATACAACAATGTGTTGGGCCAAGAGCAGCACACATGCGGGAAGCCGAAAGTGTACCACATGGTGAGAGACTTCCATTCAAATAGCAGAGGGGAACCATCACAGCTCTTCAGTCTCATGAACGTCCTTGCTGGCGTTCACGACATGACATTCTTGTCACAAATTCACTCCTGACCGCCGGTGCGAGGACCAGTCCTGTATGGAGGTCGTGCCTATCAATACCAATCGTGTCACACCTGCATTTCTCCCACCTTATAAATCATCCTGCTCACCTGGCCTGCACGTTTGCAGCTGAACATCAGCAGAGTGACCTTCAGGAACGATTCACGCCCGCTTCATTCCGAGCAGAATGCATGCTCCCTTCTTCCTGCCCTTGCTACTTTCGTCCCTGATCCTCGCCGGGTCGAAAGGCCTCAATTGCCAAGGCTCCTCAGCCTGCGGCAGCTTCAGCACAGATCACGGTGCCGTATTCGACGCCATCGGAATAATATCAGGCTACATCGAGTCCCTCGACGACGGCCTCGCCCGATCCGAAGTCGATGGACATATCGCTTGTTGGGACGTGTCGTATGTCAATGAAACCTACAGGCAACAAAGCGACTTCATTGTTCGCTGATGCAGAGAATGACGCAGGAGCAATGTACTGAACGGCGGTGTCTGCGCCTCCATCCAGAAGACATCCGATGAATTCACAGGTGCGCAGATCAAAGCTTTGATGGCCGAGCTCATCAACCACTGTGGTGGAAATTGCGGGAGTATACCGACAGGTTATCTGGACGGCGACAACAATGTCTACAACGGCGAGTTGACAGTCAATTACGTCTCCAAACCCAAGGGCTGCGACGGGATCTGCTCCGGCTGGCTCGGCCCATAGCTCAGCACAACACCTCACACAGACACACCATCACCTTGAACCGCCTCTCTCGCCCGCCACTCCTCCGCCAACATGCCCATCTCCACCATATCCCAATACCTGCCCTGATAAAACAACGCCTTCCGTCGCCTCCCCTCCGGCACGAATCCCAACCTCTCATAAAGCCTCCAAGCCCCTTCGTTCCACTCAAAAGCCGAAAGTTCGACGCGATTCAGATTCCCATACTCGAAGGCCCATCTCAGCGTCCAACGGATCGCTTCAGACCCATAGCCTCGGCGTTGATGCTGCCTGCTGATGTCTATGCCCATATCTGTGCACCGATGGTGGGCCATATGAGGGGCGATGCCCTTGAGCGACACGAGGCCGACGGGCATGGGTTTTGTGCTTTCGGCGCTGCTGCTGCTGGTCGCTCCTGGGCGCAGGCAAATGATGGCACTCAGGTAGCATTTCTCGAGGTATTCGCGGTAGCTTTGGCCGTATTTATTCTTCCTCGGGGTGGGGAGTTCCAGGAACGAGTTGAGGAAGGCTTCGGGGTCCTGTGCCAGGGAAGTCACGAAGGCTTCGTCGGACTCCTCCACGGCGCGGTAGATGAGGCGTTCGGATTGCCAGACGTCTGTCATGGTTGTTCCCTCTATGTATTTATTCCTGTTGTCTGCTGATATGATCTGCTTCAAATTGGACGTCAGAGTAGACGTGGTGCTCCTGGAGTGCTGATGAGAGTAGCTAAAAGACCTATCACGCACTCAATCCGCGTCGACCGCTTGCCTCAGTCATGCTGCAGATTTCACTCATGCGGTGAGACGAACAGGAAGCCGCGATAGGCATGTGGACGACGTGGTCTTATTGAGGCTACCTTGCCGCTCAACCCCGCACCACGGTAGAATACGAGGACGGATAACAACCTACTTGTTGTCAAATATGGCTGCTTGATAGGTAAGCGGCCGCTTGTCGTCGCCATACAGCAGTTGAACAATATACAGCTGGGCAGCAGATGGAGCCCCTTGGAACACCGAGTGAGCTGGGCGACCTGGAGCAGGCGGCTCGTGACTACGCGATACCATAGTTTATATCTCACCCACGTATGCAACTCTCTCGCGCTGACCTGTGAGACTCAGAGCAATTCCCACAGTGGCGGGCGTCATACAAATCCCTACGAGCCTTCCTTGGACGCCCATCCGGAAAGCGCGTAGAGAGGACAATTGAGCACTTCTGACATCTGCCCAAGCCGGTCTGCCAAGTGAGACGTACACTCCATCGCACATTCTCTTGGTGTTTAAGCATCCATCGATCTGCCTGTGGGGTCATACGAGCTGATCAGCAAGATCTTGGTTGAATGAATGATAGAGGCTCGGGACACATACCTCTAGCAATTTGGGCAGCTGCACCCAGGATTGTGCCTTCCACACTGGGAACTAGACTGGTGAGGCAACAGTGTCAGCGAGCTCGGTGTAGAATTCAATATTTCACTGCGGTCTGGATGGTAGCTCACCGTGCATACACCAACACCTCCGCATACCAAGCATTTCTCGTTCGGGCCGGCGCAGTCAAGGTCCGCAGAGGTAAGTTTCCGTGCGAGTTCTACTCGCAGCAGGAGTGACCAACTTTGTTGCAGGTACATCCAAGAACCGAAGAGCTCAGAAAGCCCAGAACAAGAACGCTCAAGATTGTGAAGCTTGTGAGCCGCATAGCTGAGATGGCCGTCCAGATGAAGATGGTTTTGTCGATTCTCGGCTTGTGGTCGTCCTGGAGCGAAACAAGACAGATCCAGAGCACGCTGAAGTTCGAATCAAGTACACGATCTCAACGACGAAAAGGGGCTATAGGGTAGACACTGGTGCAGAAGGATTTGCACAGAATGACAGCTCAATGCCTGCTGGTGTTTCGCCTCGGCCGGTTATTGCTCGGCATCCCGGTGGATGAGCTTTGTTCGAACTGTTCCTTGATCAGCTGATTGTGGCATTCGTCGGAGGGCCACGGCTGTCCACGACAATGGACGAGGAAGTCCTGTTCGTTACGACAGCCAAGAAGCAAGTGACTCTTGCGGCGTGGACGCGTCTCGTTGAAACTCGTCCGTCGCTGTCAAGTTTGATTCGCTGCTTGCCAAAGCCATACCCGGATGCCTAGCTCATCTTGGCTCTAAGATGCGTTGCAGCGGGTGACATTCGGCTTTCGATATTCGAACCTCTCCGTGCGGCCAAAGCTTCTCGAGGTGGAAGTCTGGACGGGTCGGAGTGCTATGCTTTAAGACGCTCTCGCCGAAGCAGATCCCAGTGAATGACGATGAACTGTGTAATTTCCCGAAGTCGAGTTGCTGAAATGGATGTAAAGGTGCCTACTTCTGTTTGGGGTGGCTGGCTCGTTTGTCACAGCTTGAGATGACATTACGGGTCCATCAACTTGTCTTGACACTCTCCATGATGGGCACCTTTCCAGGGTGTATGCATCGTTGCAGGCCTGAACATGAAGGATCAGATCTGGGCTGGTAGGGCCGCCACGACGGCTAGAACCATGAGCTCTGTCCACCATGTGCGGCTTGTCATGAGCATATTTGCAAGACCTGAGACGTGTGTCATCTGGAGACCTTCAACAGTAATTTTGTGAGAGGAATCGTGTCAATGGTAGATGACATGACAGCAGGGAAGTAAAGAAGAATACCTAAGTATCGGAGTTCGCGGCTGCAGGAGCATGACTCATGCATCCGGCAAGCCTTATGACTGGAATTAATTCTGAGGTATATGTAGCATTGAATGCGACAGCGTACACGCACCACAGAACAGAATGGCAGGCGGCCAGCGCGGACCGGTTCCTGTGCCACTGGCACCTAATGGCGCGCCCGACCGCGATCTCACCCTGGAGATCCTCGAGGCCGTCGAATCGAAAGAAATCCGAACATCAGAAGCTTTCCCCAACAACACTCAGGCAGAACTGAAAGCTGCGCTCGACAGACTCGCAAGCCGGTCCATGGTGGAATATGACACGCTCGACAAAGAAGAGGTCGTCCTGACCCAAGAAGGCCAACAAATCGTGGACGAGGGTAGCCACGAGTACAAGGTGTGGGATGCTGTCAAGAAGGCGGGAAAGTTGAGCTTGAAGGACCCGGCGCTGGCGACACCGTCCGCGAAGGTGGGACAAGGCAATGCGTTCAAGCTGAAATGGGTGAAGAAGGAAGGCGACTCGCTCGTGCCCATCGCGGACAGCGTCTCCGACAGCACGCGAGAGGTGCTCCAGCATGTCCAGGAACACCGCACCTTTAAGGACCCGAAGCAGACGAAAGATTACCAGAAACGAAAGCTGGTTACCACACAGAAGATCATCACGTACAATGCGCGAAGAGGACCTAGATGGGCGAAGGAGATTCCCGTCGAAGTGACCGACCTCACGGCAGAAATGCTCGCGGATGGTAGCTGGCAGACGGCCAACTTCAAGCCGTACAACTTCAAAGCGAAGGGCGAACCGCAGCTTGCAGGCTCATTACATCCGCTGAACAAGGTGCGGCAAGAGTTCAGGCGGATATTCTTCGATAATGGCTTCACAGAGATGCCCACAGCTCGGTAGGTCTCGATCAGATGAGTGCTTCATGCAGTCCCTCTTTGCTGACACAAGGCAGCTTCGTCGACTCTGGCTTCTGGAACTTCGATACCCTCTTCGTGCCTCAGCAACATCCGGCCCGCGACCTCCAGGACACCTTTTACGTGTCAGACCCGCCTGTAGCTGGCCCTCCTGGCCCCGATCCAGCCTTCGACCAGGCCCTCGCTGCGATGGAGAAGGCAGCTGGTGTGGATCCGCAAGAAGTGGATGGCAAGCTCGACTACCAGAAGTATTACGACAATGTCAAGGCTGTACACCAGGACGGCGCATTCGGCTCGATAGGCTACCGCTACCCTTACACTGACTCGGAAACCACCCGTCTTGTTCTCCGGACACACACCACTGCCGTCTCTGCATACTGTCTTCATCGTCTCGCAGCGAATCCACGGCCTGCCCGGTACTTCTCCATCGATCGTGTCTTCCGAAACGAGACCGTCGACGCCACGCATCTTGCAGAGTTCCACCAGATCGAAGGCGTGATCGCCGACTACGGTCTCACCCTGGGAGGTCTGCAGGAGTTCCTGCAAGGCTTCTTCTACGCCAGCGGGATCCAGTCGCGACTACGCTTCAAGCCGGCGTACAATCCATACACCGAGCCATCTATGGAAGTCTTCTGTTATCACAACGGCCTCGGCAAGTGGATCGAGATTGGCAACAGCGGTATGTTCAGGCCTGAGATGCTGCTCGCGATGGGCCTGCCGGCGGACTTGAGGGTCTATGGCTTTGGTCTGAGTCTGGAGCGACCCACCATGATCAAGTACAAGATCAACAACATCCGTGAGCTGTTGGGTCACAAGGTGGATCTGAGCTTCGTGGAGAGCAATCCGGCCGTCCGGTTGGACAAAGAGTAATATGAGTCCATGTAAGCCGATGCGAAGGCGCTCCCCTAGGTCACGTCCATGAGATGCTGATCCATCCAATGTCTGACGAGCGATGTGTATGGCATAACTACAGTCGATTACCGAAGCAATAGATGCGAAATAGCGAGCTCTTCGGAGACCCTCTAGGTTCCGAGTCCTGCTTGGGCGGGAGGAACAAAGCGCGACCTGCCGACTCGCGGTGACTCTCATGTCCACTCTTCAAGCATACTGAGACTCTCACGTACTGTTTCAGACCTCGACTGAAGGAAGAGAGCAACGATTATTACCTATTTATTAATTGTCGCACAGCGATGCCAAGGCTGCGGCACAGCGGTTAGCGGATGCAGCTGTGTATCCATCTCAGCCAATCAGGCGCATCGAGTGTCTTCACTTCAGACCAACCCACACGCTTGTCTTAACATGACCATGAGAGTCAACAAGATGGTTGGACATGCGACTCCACGAGCGCTTGTGGGCTCCAAACATGTAACATGTTATACCTGACACTTGCCATGCGCTGGTCACCGCGTCGACGCTTGGCCTGCGTGACATCGGCCGGCGTATCAAGTCGTCGTCAACGAAACCTCGACCTGGGCAAGCCTAGGCCATAGGGCTGATGTGGTAGTAGCGACGAGGTGTCGATGCGCCACGAGATCTCGTGCATGCATCACAGTGAGTAGACCTGCGAGAGTGGGCGCATTCGCAGTAGGATTCCCTCCCCGGCCCACCGCTGTGGAGGCCGCCAGCAGCAACCAGCAACATGAACCATCGACTTCACTTCACACAATCCCTCGTCACGTCCGCAGCGCGGCTCGCCAAGGCTCCACTTCCTTTGTGTCGCGAAAAGTCCACTTCATTCACGTTCGCTCCGAAGATTCCCTATTGTTGTCTTTCTCCATTGTCGCTCTCCCATTGTCCGCCACCGCGCCGGCCGCGAAACAATCACCATTGTCCCGCAGCACATTGCACATTGTGTTTCTCCAAGGCCGCCCTTCTAATCATCCCATTCTCCGCCCTGGACATTCTGGATCTTTCCCTGCCTCGCGAATCCCCACCAGACTACGATCACCCACTGCTACAGAGATACTACGCCGATTCACTGTTGTTACCTGCCGCACGCCTGTAGTCACTTTTCCGACCCAAGGAGAAATAAGAAGCTGGACTTCTCGAGCGATCTCCTTTCAACTGCATCCACTTACACACACACCAACGCAATGACGAACCCGGCATCCGTCCGATCACGAAGCTCGACCATGAGCACAATCAAGAATACCGCTGTAGTTGCCCTGGCGGCCGCTGCAGCCCTCCCCCAGGCCACCGCCCACTCCTGGATCGAAGAGTACCAGGTCGTCGGCGCCAATGGCTCCTACATCGGCGACCGCGGCTACTCACGAGGCTACATGGCGCGCACCGATGCCGGCTACAACGGTTTCTCCATGGACTACCTCGTCCCCTCGGTCAACACCCGCATCAACTCCACGGACCTGCTCTGCCATCCCTCCCAGCGCACCTCCAACTACACCAACCCGGCCTACCCCAAACTCAAGGTCCAACCGGGCGGCTACGTCGCCATGAAGTACCTCGAGAACGGCCACGTCACGCTGCCGTGGAACCAACTCGGCAAGCCCGCCGCGGCCGGCACCGTCTTCGTCTACGGCACCACCCAACCCTCCGACACGGAGAAGATCGCCGACGTCCTGCAGTGGAACGTCAACGGCACCGGCGGCGACGGACGCGGCTTCCTCATGACGGCCCAGAACTTCGACGACGGCCGCTGCCACCAGATCAACTGCGGCAACATCTCGATCGCGCGGCAGATCGCCTTCCCCGACCACCAGGTCGATCAGCCCACCTCGACCATGGAGCAGTGGTGCGAGACCGACCTGAAGATCCCCGCCTCCCAGCCCGCCGGCACCCTGACCACCTACTGGGTCTGGCAGTGGCCCACGGCCTCCAACGCCGACTGCACCTACCCAGAAGGCAAAGACGAATACTACACCACCTGCGCGGACTTTGACGTCGTCGACTCTTCCTCCTCCTCCTCCATCAACCATCTCGCCACGACCCACACCCTGGCGCAGGAGAACCCCCAGAGCACCGCCGTCCCCGCCTACCAGTCCCGCGTCGCGTACACGGCCAGCCCCCCCGTCATCATGATCCAGAACGGCACCCAGACCGTGGGCCCCGTGACGCGCGCCTCGAGCGCCTTCCTCGCCGCCTGCTCCGCGCAAGGCGACGCCGCCTTCGCCGTCTCCCTGAGCGTGCCCGCGAGCTGCGACCCCGTCGACGTCTTCACCGGCGCCGTCTACACCTCCGCCATCAAAGCCGTCCAAGCGGACGCGACGACCGGCGTCGCGAGGGCCGTCCGGGTCCAAGCGGACGTCGCCGCGCCGACCGGCACCCCCACTCGGAGCACTGCGGCCGTGGCCTCGCCGCTGACGACGTCAACCTCCGTCCCTGCGACCGTCGCCGGGAATGCCACCTCGGCAGGCACGGCAGGCAACATCTACGGTTTCAAGACCCTCACGACCATCACCTCCCCTTCTCCTTCCTCCTCCGCCCTATCCGCCGCAGAAGCACAACCCGCAGCCGTCTCGACCACCACCGCGACGGAAAGCGATTTCGTGACCGTGACCGTGACGGAGACCGTGCAGGCGTCGCAGAGTAGTGGTGCCGTCGGGCGACGGCATGCAAGGGCTTTCGTTGTTGCGTCGTGATGGATTTTGGGTGGGGCGCATACATCTAGAATGATTTTTTTCTTTATTTGTAAAGATGTGAGATCTGGATTGGAAAAACGGCACGGCAGGAAAAATTGTTGGTGCTGGGGTTTTGGGAGGTTGTTTGTTTTGTTTTGCATAGTAGGGGCGGATAAATGAATGATGATTCGTTAGCATAGCGTGGCGGTGTTGGGTGGGTTGGTAATGGGGGGGTTTGATACCCGGTACTTACCCAAGCGGTCTGTTGGATCTGGAATTGAGGCCGATAGATTGGAATAGATACGTTGTGCATGTTGTGCACCTCTCGATTCTCTCTGATGGTTTCCTCGATTCGTGTTATCCACAAGTTGCGTGCTGCCGTGAATGACTAGTCAGGAGACACGGCCCTGCGGGATCAATATTGTTACAGCTTGCTTGTCTCTAGTGCCTAATAGAGCGATGTGTACGACGGTGCCGATTACAGGGCGTCAGGACGACTCCCAAGCCACGCCGACGCGCCGCTGAACCACAGTGCATCGCATCACCCGCTCACAGGTCCTCGTCCACTTGCATCTCCCCCGCATGACCATTCGCCGCCCCGTTCGCTCCATTTGCCTTGCCCTCATACGCACCCGGCAGACTCGCCTCTTTGTCGATCATCTGCCTGCTGACGCTCACGATGTTGTCCTCAATGAGCTCCTGCCCGACCGTCTCGATGTGCTTCTTCGGATCCACCTTGCCCACATACCGTGTCCTCAGTTGCTCCTTCGTCAACTCGCCCTCCTCTCGCACACGCTTTTCGTAGCCCTCCGCCAACGAGACGAGCTTGTTGAGGTTCTCCTGATTCCGGTGACCTTCTGATGCGAAGTCGGGCATCGTCAGGGCTTCCGTCCATACCGTCTTGTGCAGGTTCATCAGCATGCCCTCCTCTAGCGCCGTCTTCCTGTATCCGATGCCGATCGAGTAGTAATGTCTGTTCAGGCCGTGGATCAGAGCTTGTATGCTTGGCTTGTTGAGGTGGCCCAGGTTGGATGTGGTTTGTCTTGGCTCCTGGCCAAGCATGAGGGTTTGTGGGTTGATGAGGCGGAAGGCATCGATGACGACTTTGCCCTTGACGGATTGGATGGGGTCGATGACGACGGCGACGGCGCGTGGCGTGAGCTGCTCAAAGGACTGCTGGGTGTTGATGTCGACGGAGGAGAGCCAGCAGCCGAAGCCGGGATGGGAGTGGTACCAGCCGACGACCGTCTCTGGTCTGGTAGCAGTCAGCAAATGGGTCGATTGTCTTGTGTTCTGCTGTGGGTCCTCACCGGCCCGTCTGCCGCAGCATGTCCATCATCTTGGTCTGAAACACCGGATCGACCGCCTCGACCGACACGCCCGTTCCTGACTGCGGCATGGCGAACACATCCACCACCCGCACCGTGTAGTCATCCACAAACTCGCCCAACATCAGGCCCATGACTTCCATGGGCACACCGGCCCGGCCGTGTCGCAGCATCTTGAGGAGGGCGAGGGAGGAGATGTAGACGGTTTCGGCGTTGTCGACGAGGTTGGTGTCCTAGAAGTGAGGTGTCAGCATGCCGCATTGTGACCTGTGATTCCCATGTCCTTGCAGTGAATCGCCGGTTCAAGACGCTGGCGGGAGTGAAGGGTATCGTCCTCCGCGGCTTGATCTCCCGGGCGCGGGTGTTGGGCCATCCGAAGAGGGAGCTGTCGAACGATGACCAGGCGGGCGCACTCCGTCTTCGCGTCATAGCTAGAATGTAGCGATGTGCGGGACTACGCGGGTTTCGTGGAGAACCAAGCGCGGTAGATATACCGCAGCACTGTTGCCCGGACGGCAAGCACTCTGACGCCCAGCAAACACATGATGCTTACCTGTGCAGGCGTGCCTCCTCCGCCGCCGCCCATGCCCTGAGCGGCGGCAAGCATCCTCGATAACCGGTCCATCCTCGCCGTGTCCGTGTGTGATGGAGGTCGCGGCTACTGTTGCGCCTGACTGCTTCGCCGTTTCCCCTGCTGTGTTACTCGTGAATGACGATGTCGTGGTCGGAGAAGTGATCGGTATCGTGTCCAGTCGACAAGGGAGGCGTGGGTTGGGATCGGTAGTGATTGGGTGTTGGTGTTGGAAATGGGAGTTGTTTGATCAGGCAGATGATGGCCGCGCGAGTGCTGGTACATGTCCTACCTACTACTGTAAGTAGCTTAGCTTATTAATGCTCCGAGGGTTCGGAAGAGATCTGCCGAAGCCGCGCTTGTCTCGCCGCACCTGCCTGATCTGGTTATGAGGTACCTTTGGAAGCTCTCTCTCGCATGTGCGCGCATCTTCCGTCGTCCTCCGTCCACCTCCCCGCCCTCTCCTCCAACCCCGATTTCTGTCTGGACTGATTAGAGATCACCCGCTACACGAGACCCTATGCGACCATGACCCCCACGACTGCACAATCATAGTTCGACAGCACCCAACACTGCCATCAGCCTCACGACCACACGCGACACCCTTGTTTCGATCAGTCTTGCCCAGCCATGTCGACGACACAGTACTACGCGCCGCTAGACAATGGCGCGCAATCGTCCCAGCCCAAGAAGGTCGCCTACTTCTACGACAGCGATGTGGGCAACTACGCCTACAACGCTGGCCATCCCATGAAGCCTCACCGCATCAGGATGGCCCATTCCCTCATCATGAACTACGGCCTCTACAAGCGTCTCGAGATCTACCGCGCCAAGCCAGCCTCGCGCTACGAGATGACGCAGTTCCACACCGACGAATACGTCGATTTCCTGCAGAAGGTCACCCCGGACAACATGGACACGTACAGCAAGGAGCAGGGCAAGTACAACGTCGGCGACGACTGTCCCGTGTTCGATGGCCTGTTCGAATTCTGCGGCATCAGTGCCGGCGGCAGTATGGAGGGTGCGGCAAGGTTGAACAGGCAAAAGTGCGATATCGCCGTCAATTGGGCCGGTGGACTGCATCATGCGAAGAAGAGCGAGGCCTCTGGCTTTTGTTACATCAATGGTAAGCATATGCCGCCTGTCAACTTCGCGCTCGGCCGGTCGCTGACATCGTGATACAGACATCGTCCTCGGCATTCTCGAGCTCCTTCGCTTCCATCCTCGCGTCCTCTACATCGACATTGACGTCCACCACGGCGACGGTGTCGAGGAAGCATTCTACACCACAGACCGCGTCATGACAGCTTCCTTCCACAAATATGGTGAATACTTTCCTGGTACCGGCGAGCTTAGGGATATCGGTGTCGGCACTGGCAAGTACCATGCAGTCAACTTCCCGCTACGGGATGGCATTGACGATCGGAGCTACAAGAGCGTGTTTGAGCCTGTCATTGGATGGATCATGGAATACTACCAACCCAGTGCCGTGGTGTTGCAATGTGGCGGCGACTCTCTGTCGGGTGACCGCTTAGGCTGCTTCAACCTGAGTATGCGCGGACACGCCAACTGCGTGCAGTATGTCAAGAGCTTCAACAAGCCAACGCTGATTCTTGGTGGTGGTGGTTACACGATGCGTAACGTGGCGCGGACGTGGGCATACGAGACTGGCAAGCTGATCGGAGTCGAGATGGGCTCCGAGCTACCCTTCACCGACTACTACGAATACTACTCACCGGATTTCGAGCTCGACGTACGGCCAAGCAACATGGACAACGCCAACAGCCCGGAGTACCTCGAGCGCATCAAGCAGCAGGTCCACGAGAACTTGAGGCGGACGCAAGCGGTGCCGTCAGTCCAGATGCAGCACACTCCACGTAATCCGCTCGGCATGGATGAAAACCTTGACGAGGAAGAGGACCGCCTGGACGACGAAGACGCAGACAACACCGCCAACAAGGACCGCAGGACAACTCAACGCGCCTGGGATAAGAAGACGGAACATGACGGTGAGCTCTACGACTCAGACGACGAGATGGCAGAAGCAAATGGGGTGCGCCGCCAACCGACAGACAAGCGGAGGAGAAACATCATGGACTATCAGAATCCGCATGCGCCGAGCGATAACAGCGGTGCCAGCACGCCCGCCGACGACACCCGCAGTCTAAATGGCGACGTTTCCATGGGCACGGACGGCACGTCCGACGGAGCCGGCATCCGTGCAGCCAATACTGCCGTGGCACAAGACCTGCTGGCCATGAAAAGCCATATCCCAGGCCCAGCCACCAGCGCGCCCAAAATCGAGGACGCCGCTAGCGACCAGTCCCAGGCTGGCGCAGACGATGACATGGACGTTGACGCTGCAGACGATGTCGCAGCTGAGAAGCCGGCTCCCGCTGCGCGAACAGCGGGCGATATCGAGATGGCGGAGGATAGTGGACCGGCTAGAGAGAAGGAGCAAGGCATGCTGCAACGCTCGGTGGACGATGCGGCTGCGGAAGCTGCGACGGAAATTGCAGGGGATGCTGGGCCACCCGCTGCGTGATTCCCGAGTATACGGAGGAGAGATTTCTGCGAGGGTTTAGCGATGGCGTTTGGAGTTGCGGCGGCAGCTTTTGTCGGCAAGGTATTCATTATTGGAGAAACAGTCGTGAGCATCAGATCTCAGTAGTCGTGAAGGAGGGATCTGAATGGTCATCCTTGATACATGTGATTTATCTTGACGTCGCCTCTCCTTTTATTGGCATAGGCTCTGTGGCTCTGAATGCGGAGAGAACGGGTGGAGTCATCAATCAGGTACCGTTTTCATAATCATGAACACGCAAGTACAGTAAAGCCTCCGCTGCTCAAGCTTTAGTCCAAAAGCCAGCGCCGCTTCTCCCCAGGCGGTCCGTACTTCCTGCACCTCCGTGCGTACAGTCTCACTTGATCTCAGCCTTGAAAACCCCAGGCGCACCTTATCCTTCGGACTCTGAATGGATCGCTTGACTCGTGGGCAGATCATGTAGCGTACGCTTGCCAGCATGAGTTTTTTCAGCATGCATGGCCAGAGGTTTTGGCTGTACAGGTTCCGTCGACTTGGCTGTAGGGAGCTCTCATTGTAGCCTTGTTGTATGGGACTAGACTAGTAGCTTTTATAGCACCCGGAGCCGTGCTGTCGATTGCGGTCGAGAGCTGTGGTCTTGGTCCTGGATAGCTAGCATAGATGCTCGCGTGGAGGCTGTAATCCACACGATGCGGCGGGGGCTGTAGTCACGAGTCCGAGACCTGTGCTCCGGAGACCAATGCTGAATCGTGACCGGCAGAAGTAGGTAGACGATTTGCATCCACAAAGGCAGACAGGTCACCGCTCCAGCCTCCCACACACGACGACATCCGCGCCAAACTGCCGCCAAACCGTCTCCTTCAACCTCGCCGCATGCACTCGCTCCCCTCCCTCGCCTTGCTTGACCCCCGGCGTCACAGCCACCCCTCCCTCACCCAACCACGTCGGCGCAATCGTCACGATCACAACATCTACCAACTCCGGCCACGCCAACAACGTCGAGATCACCGACGCCCCGCCCTCAATCATCACGCTCTCAATGCCCTCGCGCTTCAACCGCCTCAGGATCGAGACCCACGGGATCCTCCCATCCTCCCCAGCCTCCACCCACACCCCCCGCGACTCACCCTCGCTCACCACCCGTTCCTCATCTCCACGACTCCGCGCGCCGCGCACCACCCACGGCTCCCGCCCCTCCCCGCCCCCCGCCAGCGCCCGCACCCTCGACGCCCGCACCTCCCACCGCCCCGTCGGATCCACCACCACGGGCCGCGGCTGCCGCCCGACCTCGACGCCGGGGTACCGGCAGTTCAGGCCCGGGTCGTCGGGGATGGCGGTGCCGACGCCGATCAGGATGGCGTCGTGGTGGAGGCGGAGGTAGTGCGTCAGGGATTTGGTTTCCGGGCCGGAGAGCGTGGTGCGGAGGCCGGGGGAGAGGGAGATCATGCTGTCGAGGGATTGGGCGTAGGTGAGGGTTGTGAAGGGGAGGTCTGGGGATGACGGGGTGGTGGGGGTGGGGAGGAAGGGGGCGAGGAAGGATTTTTCGGGTGGGGAGAGTTCGTGGATGTCGGACATTGTGGATGGGCATGTGCGTGTGTGGATGGATGTCTATTGGCTTTTGTTTCCTACGCCTCTTTGACCGGATCGTCTTAGATATATGTAGCCATAGTCGTGCGTGATCAAAGTATATCCCGTCAAGGCGGATCCGAGGTTTGTCCGAACAACTGAAGTCGTTCTGTCTCCAGACTCTTCCTCCTATGGCTTCTCACCTATGTCGCTACTCCGTACATCCTTCTGTTCAGAGCCAATTCACTCGGCCATGACTTGCCCGAAAATACACTTCAATAAGGCACATGCAAGATATGTGATGACTCCACATGCTTCTTGCCTGTCGACATAACGGAGCTATGGCAGGGGTGCCCGACCTGAGGCCTCCAGACGGCAATGGATAGTCCTGACCAGAACTCTTCATGGCGGATGCGGTCCGAATTGTGACAGATAGGCCAGGATCGTCACGGATGAGGATTGAGAGAACGCCACCGCAGTCTTCAGACAACTCGATTCCCCCGGGGTTGATATACCCATCATCGTTCGGACCATTACCGGACACGTGCCTCCTCAGAGGAGAGATCAGAGATGGCGAGCTCAATCCAGACGATGAACGATGACTACATCGCTCACACCCCAACCTACCACACCGACAAATGTGCCCAGTACGTCCTCCCGAACTCTGCCGTCGAGCAAGACCGCCTGGAAGTCCAAGCCCGGCACTTGAGCAACATCATGGGCGGCGAGATCGTCCACGCCCCGCTCGACCCTTCCGCCATCCATCGCGTCCTTGATGTAGGCTGCGGCACAGGCGTCGTGACCAACTACCTCGCCCGCCAGTACCCTTCCGCTCAAGCCATCGGTCTGGACCTCTCGCCCGTCCCGGACCGTCACGAGCGAGAGTCGAACGTGAGGTTCGTGCAGGGAAACATCTTGACCCAGCAGCCGAGCGAGTGGAAGAGCGCTTCAGCCACGCCGGACACCCTCCCCAACGAAGCGGCCTTCGATCTGACATTCTCCCGTCTGCTCCTCGCCGGCATCTCCGACTGGCCTCTCTACATCCGCAACTGCTTCAAGCTCCTCCGACCCGGCGGCTGGACCGAGATCCATGACATCGACTGGACGTATCACCGTCTCGCCGAGTACTCCGCGAGCGGGCAGGAGGAAGAAATCCCCGACACGAATGGCTGGTTCTACCAGAAACTCAAGCCCGTCCTCACTGCCAAAGGCATAGACTTCAACAGTGAGTCGAGGGCCGCTGGCTGGATGCGGGACGCTGGGTTCCACGTTCGTACCTCTCAGACCCCTAACCCCAACTTGCACGCACCATTGACAGCAGCAGGATATCCAAGTCCACACCTACCGATGGCCCTTCGGCGGCTCTTGGGAGAGCGACCCCGCCTACAAGGCGTTTGGTGAGTACAATGCTAGTGACATGCCGGCATTGTTCCATCATCTCATCTCCCGCACCATGGAGGGTCTGGCGAGTGAGGAGGAGATTGAGAGCATGAGAGGCGACATGAGGAAGGATATGCGCGATGAACCGGGGAGGGTCTGGAAGTATTATGTCACGATCGGGAGGAAGCCGTAAGGGGAGGGATGTTGTTGGTGGTGGTAGAGAGGGTAAGGAGTTGGCATATAGTGACCGTGCATCTATTGCCACTTTCAACAACAGCATTCATGTCGTCGATCTGCTTGTAGACTTGGCATACATCGCAACCAGACTCACTTCGATCGGCGGAAGATACCATCAATGCCATCCTCGCTCTGCCGTATTCATCACGAGGCTATGCCCTTTCCCTGACGATACTCTATCATCGGCCGGTCCCTTTACCTAAGCGCCACGACCCAGACACCCTGATGGACCGCATGACCGCATGAAGAAGCTCTAGCAACATTCCGTCGCCTGCATACATGTACACACTCTGTCTGAATGACATACCAGTCCTCTCTCCACAACCTCGATCTCATTCCGCTTGCCATGGATCGCCTCTCCGCGACTCCTATACCCCTCCGCAGATACCGAGGCGCTGATCGATCCTCGCTGGCCCAGAGGTCTGCGGACGACACGAGTGGCGAAAAGTAGTCACATCCACCTAATAAGTGCTCGAGGGCCTCACCAAAACTCCATGTCTTACGAGTGATCGCTCTGACGCAGGCGGCAGTCGAGCAGTGACACGTCACCGACTTGCCCCACGTTACCTGATTATTATTATTATCGTCAGCTCCAGATCAAAGGGGGGGAAACCCAATGTCCAGCGAAGGAACATCTGGAATCCTCCGTTGCCAGAGACGTCCTGGTGCGACGAATCGGTTGAACATTCATGCTGTGGGATGCCGTCCACTGAACATGGGATGAGTACGCGCCGGTTGATCATTCGAAAGGGGGGGGGGCGAATCGAAGCGCTGGGCCTGCTGGGTGAATGGAGCGAGCTCGATGCAGAGTTTCAACAAGACGAGGACGGATGCGTGCGGATGGGCTACAGACAGGAGGGGTCTCCGGTTCAGTCGTAATGCCTGACATCAATGCTTTTATACATGTAATTAATAACGAGGGTAGTAGAGGAAGTACAAAATGTAGTAGCTCTTCTCTGTCTTCCCAACCTTCCATTTCCTCCTGCACCGACAACCCATATCCCCCCACATCACCCATCCCCCACCACGACAACGCCCCGAAAACAACCATGTCCACATACGAAGGGCAGTGCCACTGCGGCCACCACCAATGGGAGGTACACCACCCGCCTCCCCCCAACCACCACCCACCAACCCCCCTGAACCCAAAACTGACGCGTACTTAAACGACAAAAAAAAAACAGGTCACCCTCACCCAAGACCAAAACCAAACACATCCTCCGCCACTGCGCCACCTGCAAGGTCCTCTCCAGCGCCGCCTACACCCTCAACCAGAGCATCCCCAAGAGCGCCTTGAAGCTCACCCGGGGCGGCGAGCCCGCCTAGCTCCGCGTACCAGGGCGACAAGCGGCCAGCCCGTCCGCTGCGACGACGGCCCGCGCTGGCACCGCCCACATCTACCGCCACCACCAGGAGGTCATGGGCCCGGACACCATCGTCCTGCGCACGGGTCTGCTGCCCCAGGCCCGCGCCGAGTTCCCCGTCCGGGGGCCGAGTTCTACGGCAAGGACAAGCTCGCGTGGGAGCCGAAGATCGCGGAGTGAGTTGATCGCATCATGGGTGTGAGGTTTGGGGACGGAGGGGGATTGTGACTGATCGATCACCGTGTAGGACCTTCGATGTTCTTCCTCCGTCAGAGATGGGTTGAGGATGTCGAGGCGGGTGCTTCTGCGCCATGGGAGAGAGGGCGGGTAGTAGCCAGGGATTGGGAGAGATGTCGGAGGTAGACGATAAGAACCGGCCTCTGTACAATGCGGGCTACATCCACCAAACGCGATTTTACAAGTGATCAGGTGTCAATCTCCATGGGCGAATTCTGACCGTCCTCTACCGCCCCAGCTTCCTTGCTGTCTCATGTTAGCACTGTCAACGGCTTGACCGAGGCTGGGTCTGGACTCACAGCAATCTGATGACCTCGTAACAGTTCCCCACCCGTTCATGAATCGACTCGTCCGTATACTCACCCAGATCCATGAAGGGCATCTTCTCGGTCCAGTGCTTGCGCCGCGCCTTCGCGAGATGGAGAGCAGTGCCCTTGGAGCCGGCATCGTTGACATCCGCTCCATGAGCAATGAGCAGCCGTACGACCTCCGGCATCAGCCGAGCGTCCGCATTCGCCGCGGCCAACCGCAGCGGACTCCGCGAGGGACTCTTGAGATTGACCTTGGCCCCCAGATCGAGCAGCGACTTGACCATGTCGAGATCTTTCGCCCCGTTGACGACGCTCACGATCGAGGCAAACAGCGGACAGCCGTGTTTCCCACCCTGCATATCAATGTCGGCGCCGGCGCGGACCAATATGCTGACGACCTCCAGCTGCCCGTGGAAGGCCGCGTGGCCGATCGGTGTGCCTTCTGGACCAGCTTGGATGTTGACGTCCGCGCCGCGTTCGATGAGGAATTCGACCATCTGGCTCTGCCCGCGCGCCGCCGCCGCGCTCAGAGCACATCCGAAGGGACCGGTGATTTGCGACATCCTGGCTCCGGCGGCAAGCAAGAGACGGGCCACCTCAACTGATCCAGCAGCTGCGGCGGTGGCGAGAGGCGTGCCATAGTCACCGCCCGGGTGGTCCGTCGTGGCACCGTGCCTCAGCAGCAATTCGGCAATGTCAGCCTTGCCAGCATACGCGGCGCTGCTCAAAGCGCAGCCGAAGCGAGATTCAGAGGCGAGCACGTTTGCTCCCAGCTGGATCAGGAGCTCGCACGTCTGCAGATCGGCGCATTCGGCCGCTGCCGACAGGACCGACTGCCCGCCCTGGACGGCTCGTGGCGAAACGCCCATGGCCACGAGGTTCGCAATCTCGCTCATATTGCCCGCGCGAGCGGCACTGTATAATTCTTTGGTCAAGTTATTCCCTGAGCCGAGCAGACGCTTAGCAGAATGCTTCACCAGGGAAGTGCCGGACTTCAGTGACATCTTCTGCATGCGCGTCCGTAGTCCACCAATGTCAATGTGCCCATTGATGCTGCGGTCGCACGGGGCAGAGCCGTGGGTGCCCACGCTGACAGCGTAACTGGACATGGAGTTGCGGGCGACTTCACCAAGGATGTCGATGGAGTAACAGGTGCTCTGTCGTAACTGACGGGCGGCAACCAGCTCCTGGACCTGGTGCATATATGCTTGAAGCTGTGACTGCTCCCAGTGACGGAGTTGGTTGCAGAGTCTATATCGGTCTGCATCCGTCAAGTATTCCGCGAGGTCGCTGGGGAGAGGCGGATGATGCCCGGTGCACTCAAACTCGTGCTCGAACTGGAAGCCGCATTGCCCGATCTTCTTGACCAGCCTGAGATGGCGTTGTAGATCTTCCTCGTGCACTGTATGACGCGGTGGTGGAGTGGTCAGCGAATGCGGTGGTGAGAAAGGGAAGTTCGAGGCACACTTACCGAAGCCAATGTCGCACTCGTGACAGATGTACTCGCCCTTGAACCCCGCCAGATGATGTCTCAGATGGGCCAAGAGATCGTCGGTGTCATCTTCGAGAGCCTTCTCGCAAAGGGCGCAGATGTGTGTCTTTCTCGCCGGGATGGTATCCGCTGTCGGTGCTCGTGCACCTCCGGCCGCACGGTGTATCATGGTCGCTCGAGGTCGTAGCGGCAGGATGACTTGACATTCTGCTAGCTGAATATCTGCGGTGCTGAGTCGAGGATTCGCCCGATCTTCTTCGCCCAGGCTGCAGCTGCGCAAGGACTGTTGCGACTCGGTCCGCCTGGCGCTTCCCAAGTCGACGGCGGAATCGGCGATGGTGGAATCCAGCGACCTGAGGCTCCCATCATGGTCCATCGAACTGGCATCTTCGGCTTCGCTCTCGTCGTCGGAGGCTTCGGCCAGCCAGCTGACCTCGACAAGATTCGGCTTGGCATCTACGCATTGGGGCTGCGGAGTGTTCGAGCCAGAGATTGGCTCCGGGACGATGTCTTCGTATGATGGGAGCTGATCTGCCGACGCGGGATATACCTCGACCTTTGTGGGGAGCGGCTCCCAGTCGTCGTGCGAGGCGGAAACATCATGCTCGACCATGAAGCTCTTCTCTTTGCAATAGACGATGGTCGCTACGGTCGGCGTCGCGGGGGAATCAGTGGCGACGCTGCTGCTCTGCGGCGAGACATCTGAGTCCTGGCCTTTCCGCGCGGTCCGCTTGACACCGCGATGCGTCTCGCTCTCGTGCCGTAGGCGGTCATGCTCGCGACTGAAGACCTTCTCGCACATGGAGCACGGGTGCTTCTCCGCCAGCGGGAGCCCGGCATTCTGGCGGTGCCGGTCGGTGTGACAGTGTCGGGCGAGGGCGCGCTTGGTGGTGTAGGTGGTGCCGCAGACGGCGCAGGATTCGAGGCGCTGCTTCTTCGCGGGCGGCTGCGAGCTGTGTATGCTGCCACTCCCACCGCTCGAGGGCCGCTGTCTCACGCGAGCTTGCTGCATGTAGGCCTTCTCGTCCGCTACAAGACTAGGGTGATGGTACATGTGTGTCTCCGGAATAGGCAAGCTGGCTGACGATGAGATGGCTGCAGTTGTGTGAGCCGTCTGGAGAGTGAACTCTGTTGTGCGACAGGGAAGCAGGAGATGTCTCTTGTTGGTTCCCAGGGACCCAGAAGCTTGGGAGCATCGAGGCATCTCTCACACGCATAGGCTCAATGCTCGGCCCATGAAGGCCGTGAGGTCGGCGTCGATCCTTGCAAGCATCGGGATTACATCTTCCAAATACATCGACGTCTCTCCTGTTCGGGAGGCGACGAGGATGGGGGACGTGTCGCTTGTTGTGATGCTTTTGCTTTGCGCAAAGCCAGTAGACGCGCAGCCTTCGCCACCATGGATGATGGGGGGGGGGGGGGGGGGGGCCG
>JABBMZ010000194.1:0-29036 GCA_013403795.1 Teratosphaeria pseudoeucalypti
GGGGGGGGGGGGAGGGGGGGGGGGGGGGGGGGGGGGGGGGGGGGGGGGGGGGGGGGGGGGGGGGGGGGGGGGGGGGGGGGGGGGAGGGGCTGCCCACGAAGATGGTGAGGGTGTCTCTGGTTGAGGGTCTGTGATGGGGGTCAGTGGTGCCTTGGTAAGATGAGGGCCCGCTTGCTGATCTGGGCGGAGAGGAGCACGGATTGCTTACCGGGGTCTTGTTCGTCTGTCTTCTACTGCTGATGATGAGTCTTGATGCTTGCGTTTGTGGCCTTCGTTCTTCTTGGCGGGCGATGCTAAGATCATCCTGTTCGTCCCGAGGACTGTCGAAACAGCTATACTTGCACAGGATGAATGCGATGATGCCGGGCCATTCGTTCACATATGCACCCCATTTGTTGTTGTCTCAGGTGGCTGAGGTCTGCGGTGGGGGCGTGTTCAACGGCTACATGCGTGGGTGAAGTTACTAGTGAGTGTCAGGCGGTCCTATCTTGTCCTACTAATTGTGCGCACGAGCTCCGTAGTGATGGATGCGAGAGAAACAGTAGAGTCAATCTGCGATGATCGTCGAGCAGGATGGGAAGATGGCGCAAGATGTTGGTTCTCGCTGGGTTAGAGTTGGCACATGGCAGAGACATTTTGGCATTACACTTTTGGAGGTGCAACGGCTACATGTAATCTTCAGGTAGGCAGAACATCTGGGCTATGGTCGAATCTGCACAACACATCTCTGCGCCATCAATCATTTCAGCATGCACGCAGTCATGACCGCCATGTCGTTTGGAACGGAGTCACGCAACATCTACGCATGACCACTCTGATTCCTGATCAATCTAAACACTACACTTAGGGTATACGACATGATCGTGTTCGAGCATCCAGTCGTGCACCGTGCCTCTTCATACCAAGACCAAGACGTCCGAGACTCAACAACGCTGTACATATGTCCTGTTGCACCCTGCGGCTCTGTCGATACTTTGATGCCTGTGCGCTCGAACGCAACCGAGATCCAAATCATGCCGAGCTATCTGACCGTTCTGGAGCGTCGTACTATTTCGCGCTGTCGTCGTCGTCGTAGATCTGCTTCAAAGTCTTGCCGTTGAGAGTGTCATTCTGCTGTGGTTTGCCTCCCGTGAGCGGAGGTGTCCCCGTCTGGCCAGGCATCGTCATCGCGCGCGCCCTTCTACCCGTCTGCACAGGCTGTGGAGCGGCAGTCGATGTCTTCGGAGCGGCTGACGTCGATGCCGGGGTTACGCGATTTGCTGATATCGGCTGGCAGTAGATGTGATGCGTCAGCATACATGCATCTTTCTCGATGACGGCAATCTCAACAATGAGTCGATTTATGTATGCTTGATCAGGCTTGAGCGGGTGGAGGGAAGGTGGAGTACATCACACATGTCCACCATTCTCCATGGCCCTCGCACCGTTGAATGGCGCATCCGCCCTGCGCACCTCGGACCCCATTGTTGGGTTGTGCGGTCGCTCAATGGCCGTCTTGCCTGCGCCGTTGCCATTGCCCGAGGAGTCTATGGTACGAGGTGCCCCCGGACCAGCCGAATTGGGTGGAGATAAGCGGGTGGACGAAGGGTTGGATACATGACGGCCTGATCCGTCATCGATGATGTGGTCCGGTTGGCCTTGAGACACCGTCGGACGCGTGACATCTGCCGCTGTGGCCGCATTCTCCTCGTCGTGCTGATATACCGCTTGCTCCTTCTCGTCGAAGTCTTGGCAGGGATTCGCAGTCTCGTATTCGAGTACTTTGATGAAGCGGTAGAAGAAGACGGCAAGGATGGAGCCTAGCGCAGGGCCTAGCCAGTAGATCCAGTGGTAGCCCGGGAAGGAGTGGAGGACGACGCATGGGCCGAAGGATCGAGCAGGGTTGAGCGAGCCTGGGATAGTCAGTGGATGCTTGACGCTGCGGCGCGATCGGACACGTACCACCAGTGAAGTACACGCCGGCCAACTCTGCCATGAAGAGTGCCAACCCGATGCCGATCGGTGCAAGGAAGGTGCCCTTGTGCTTCTCAGCTGCCAACATGAAAATGGTGAAGACGAGCTCGGCGGTCAGAAACATCTCGATGAAGAGTCCGCGAGCGATCGAGGTGCCACCCCCGAGGGTCGTCGAGACATTGAGAGCGGACGGGAACAGGGCGGAGACCACGGCAGCTGAAGCCATGGCACCGAGGATCTGCGCGATGAAGACCAACCCCGCGCGCACCCATGGCACGGCCCCAATAAGTGCCATGCCGAGCGTCACTGCTGGGTTGAAGAGACCTACGACGCTGTCAATGACGTCCTGAGCATTGGCAGAGAAGAGCACCTACCGCCAGAGATGCGGAAGAAGACCCACGCGTTGACTGCCAAGCTGAAACCGAAAGCCAGAGAAATGTACAAAAGCGTGGAAGCATTCGGCACCTGCGAGATGCTGCCCGTGGTACCTCCACCCGAGTTCGCACTGCTCGTTGCGGAGCCCGTGGCCGCTTGATTGGCGACCTGTGTGGCGGCGAAGGCAAAGAACAAGAAGAGGAAGGTCCCCACCAACTCACCGCACATAGCGACGAAGTGATTGCGGACTTGGTTCGGGAGGAAGCCGATCAAGGGGAGGCGGAGCTCTTTGTTCTGGTTGATCTCTTTGCGCTTGAGGCCAGGCAAGCTGAGCAAGTGGCCCGAGGGGGTGTCGGCGTTCATCGTGGCGGGAGGAGAGGTGAGGACTCTCGGTGCAGCGTCGAGGCTGATGTAGGGCTGCGACGGGTCGGAGGGTCGGGGTAGGTCCAGCGGTGGTGTATCCGACTGCGGCTCGGCTCAGCTCAGACGAGCCCGTCGTCTGGCGGGATCTGAGGACGATACAGGCCTGCAGTTGGATCTCGTGCTCTTGAGGGGTAGCCAAACGAGTGCTTGCCAAGGGCGCTCGGCGCTCGAGGCTCTGAGGGATTGCGGGTTCGAGGGAGCTGTTGGTGCGAGGTAGAGGATGGATATGCGAGATGCTGGAGAAGAGATGCAGAAGGCAAAGGGAGATAGATGGGAGGGAAATGCGGGCGATGCTGAAGTGCAAGAGCAAGACTGAGATGTAAACAGATCCTGTCGTCAACGGTGCCCCACGTGGTCACCGCACATGTGAGGTAGTCTGAGGTGACGGCTGTAGCAGGCACGGTGGATGGCCATGGAAGAAGAGAAGGCAGGGCTGAAGGCACTTGGCCATATCGATGATTCTCTTCCCGACGGCACCTATGGAGGGCAACTGCTGCTGTGCCGGGTACATGTCTGTATACAGGAGTAGTCACGCTTCTCGGGGGGGATCAATGAATATTCCATCAAATGGTCCCCCGCGCCCCATCAATCTACTGCGAGCCCGTCTCGCCAACGTGGATGATGCCCTGGCCACTCTCGCACATGTATGACCGACATCACTTCCACACCCGCCCACCGCCATCGCTCTGCTGGTGAAGCCCGAGTCATCATGACATGTCCGTCGTCATTGTCGTTCTCTGTCCAGCTTCACGATGCATTCCCGCCTTGTCCATGTCCAGAACCCCTTCTCCTGAACTCAAGAGCGATTTGCAAGGCACCTCGGGAACCGACCCGGCGGCTTCCCTGCACCCCACGAGCACGACGTCGTAGATCGCACGCCCACCTGACCTCTACGAGGCCTTTCTGCCCTCCCAACCCACACATTCGCGGCTTTGACTTGCTGCTTCCTGGATGCCGCCCACATAGATCCCAGCATTGCGGCATTGCGTCGCCGCTGCCATTCTCGGCCCGCGACCACGCCGTCACCATGCGCCCCCTCCGTTTCCTCCTCACCCTCGCCGCATGCATGCTCGGCTTCTTCATCTTGCTCTTCATAGGCCCTCTTCGGGCATCGACCCAGGAAGATCTCGAAGAACGAGGCTCCATATCTGCATATTTCAGCTGGCGATCGCCGTCCTCGCTGTTCCCGCCTTCCGCCATTATCAGCTTGACAGACGACAATTCCACCTTCTTTCTGGCAAGACCGGCAGCATTTGGGCCGCTGTTGCCGGCGACGAGTTTGAGCCGTCAGTTATGGGTCGGCAGCGGTTTGGGCGAGGATCGCCTGGGACATGGTGGGAGTGCGGGCAGTGAGGGCGAGCTTGGCTGCAGTGATATCCCCGAATGGGAAAGCGAAAAGTATCGGAGTACCGTCGGCAGCAGGAAGAGCCCGAGCGAGGGCAGAGGTGGGTTTGAGGATGCTCAGGAAGGCAGTGGGAAGAGGCGGAGGAGTATCGTGGAGGACGAAGACACGGAGAAGGACAGTGGCGAGGAGCCCACAGAGGACGACGGCACAGACGATCACCTGCACCACCCCCTGCCGCCTTCAGATGGCGTCAAGAGCAATGGCGAACCAGCAGGATCCAACAAGAAGCCGGCGCATGCCGATATCCAGTCATTGCAGGAAGGCGCGGAAATAGCTGGCAAGATCGTGCTTCTCAGCAGAGGCGGGTGTGGCTTCTTAGAGAAGGCTAAATGGGTGCAGCGGAGAGGCGGTGTGGCCCTGATTGTGGGAGACGACATTCGCGGTGGCCCCCTGGTCACCATGTACGCGCGAGGGGATACCTCGAACGTCACCATCCCCGCATTGTTCACTTCGCATACCACTGCGCATTTGCTGTCAAGCCTGATTCCGCTTGGAGGGAATTTGGATGACATATCCGTGGAAGAGGCAGCAAGACTTGGTCTGGTGCTAGGCGACAAGACGGACATAGCCAAAGGCAGGAAAGCAGACAAGGCAGCCGACAAGCCGAATTTCACCACCACAACTGCTACCGGTAAGGCGACTTCTACAGCGAGACCGCAACTGAAAACCAAGGGATCGAGTGCCGCTTCAAACAAGGTGGACGGAGATGTTATCGGGGAAGAGAAAATTGGCTGGTTCAAGTCCTTGTTTGTTGGTCAGTCAGACAAGCATGACAGCAGACGTCCACCGAGCAGTGGTAAAATCGGCTGGGTTCTACAAGAAGATTTTGACGAAACCGAGGAAGGTGTGATCGGCAGGCAGGCAAGGGCAACCACCACGTCGCCGACTAGGACCTCGACGAAGACCTCGTACGCGACCACCAAGAAGGCCGGTGACGGATTCGTGATTGGCGTTCAAGACTGGCGCGATCCCGATCTTGTTGCCGCACAAGAAGAGGAGCATCTTGAGAGCGTGGCCACGGCCAGCTCGTCCAGTGTACCGCAGAGTAGCAAGGCGCCGAAGCATGGCCTGAAAGGCGGCAGCATCACGCCAGGGAGTGGCGAATATGTGAAGGCCATTCACGAAGCTGTCGATCTAAGCAGCGCATCACGACACAACAGCAAGGACTCAGTCAGCAGCACCAAGCACATGGCCAGTGAAGCGGAGTCAAAGGGCTGGTTTGGTGGCCTGTTCGGCTCGGGCCAAGAGCAGCCATCGGAACTAGAGACCAAGGAGCAGAGCTCGAGGGACTCTGTGCACCAGACGAAAGCTCCCACGAAGGTGATCGATTCGAGGAAGAAGCTTGCCCAGGAGAGTGCCGAACATGACGGTCTCTGGGTAACTTTGACACCAACCTCGATGTCATCGTCACCAGTCTTCGACACCTTGCTGGTACTGGTGGTATCACCACTTGTTACGCTCACAGTCGTCTATGCACTATTGCTCCTCCGCTCGCGGATACGGAGACGCAGATGGCGGGCACCCAAGTCCGTAGTCGAGAGGCTGCCGGTGCGAACATATCAGACGATGGCAAGCACATCGGGAAGCAACAGCTCCACAACATCTGCTCTTTCCTCACCAGTCACCGCGACGACACCATTGTTACCCTCGACAGCACGGCCGATCAAGACGGCGAGGCCGCGGTCCCGGACAGTATCCGACATACCGCATGCAAGCTCCTCACTACATTCAGACAGCATCGCCTCTCCCTCGCCTGAGCAGCTGGAGGAGAAGCGCGCCGCCGGCCTCGCGGAATGGCGGCGACGCTATGGCGGCAAGCAACGCGAGTGCGTCGTCTGTCTTGAAGAGTACGTCGATGGCGTCAGCAGGGTCATGAGTCTGCCATGCGGTCATGAATTCCATGCCGAGTGCATGTAAGTTCTTGCACATGACCTATTCCATTCGGTCATCAACTAACAATATCAATAGTACACCTTGGCTTACCACCCGCCGCCGCACCTGCCCCATTTGCAAAGGCGATGTCGTGCGGTCGTTAGCCAGATCTCAGCAGACGCATGCTTCGTCGCCCTTGCAGCAAGAATATCGCGATGATCCCGAGGATGAGGAAGCGGATATTCAGGAGCAAGCGGCTGTGAGCCGAAATGATGATCCAGCTGCTGCACAGCCGGTCAGCAGGGAGGACGAGGCGTTTGAGGATTTGGAGAGCGGGCTTGATCGGAGCCGGTAGGCAAGCTCGTGCGAGGATCTGCATCATGAGTGGTCCAGTAGTGGTGGTCCGGCGTTGGGGTGGTGCTGCTGCATTGTGAGGGGCTTGGCTGGAAAGCTAGAGGCGACGGGCGTGCGATGTGTAGTGAGCTTTCTTGAAATGATACCCTGTTTCACTCTTCTACTTGTTTGAAGCAGCTGTCATATCTTCTATGTTCGAGTGTAAATTCTGCGTCGTCTCGCCTTGGACATGTATGATATATCCCAAGCTGGTGCAGTAGGGGGCTACTCAACGGAAACTAAAGGGGAAGGCACACTTGCATGTGACCTCAAAGAAGAGGAGCCAATCGAGACAGCCCAATTTGGCATGCCTCGGGAGTCCGAAGTTTAGCCAGCCTCGCTTCGAATGTCTTCTTTGCCATCGACCTCCTTCAACCCTTGCCTCCTACCCACACAACACAACACTCGAAACCTCATCACAATCACAACTGATCAAAACCAAATGCCTCGCCAGTCCCGCGGCCCAGCCTCCTCGGCGCCTCGCCGCCCTGTAGCGGCTCCACCAGCTCCCGCCGCCCGTCCCACGCCTCCTCAGACTCGCCCAGCATCAACCGCCGCACACCCGCCCGCTCAAGCACCCCCGCAGCCGCAGGCGCAGCAGAGCGGAGGCTCAGGACTCTTCGGTCAGATGGCGAGTACCGCCGCGTAAGTCATCTCCGCTCCCTCACCCCCCCAAGCACAAACGCATCCAAACCTGCATGCTGACATCAACTTCCCGCACAGCGGTGTCGCCGTCGGCTCCTCCATCGGCCACGCCATCGGCGGGTTCTTCGGCGGTGGCTCCTCCTCCTCCGCCGCCCCGGCCGCCCCCGCCGACCAGCCTGTCGCTCAGACGCAGGATGGGCAGTACGCCATGAACCAGAACTACGAGGCGCCCGCCGTCTGCGCGACCGAAGTCAAGGGGTTCAGGCAGTGCATGGATCAGAATGGGGGAGACTTGACGATCTGTGGGTGGTATCTGGATCAGTTGAAGGGCTGCCAGCAGGCGGCGAGCAGGTATTAGAGGGAGATGAGGAGGGAATCGGAGGAGGGAGAATGATGGGTGTGGAGGGGGGGATGTGGATGGCATGCGTAGTAGTCTGCAGGTGCGCGTCATATGCATCGAGGATCTCTCTGCTCCGTTCATCTTCATTAGTCACTCTCATCATCTACGTCAGACGACTGCCAAGGTAGACGGACTTTGCGACGAGGTCCCGAAGGCTACCTGACCGTCCCGTCTGGCACGTTCCGGGACGGTTGAAGTCGACCATGTGCGGAGACACGCGCAGCCGTGCTCAGCGTCCTGGACAAGTTGGTCTCTGGATATGGTCGTCCCGTTTCGCTAATGTCGCCAACCCGCACAAAGTCACGGTCTCGTGGCCCGTTGCATACCATGACCTTGGGACTGCGTGGAGATCGGCTCTCGGTCGCGTCCATGAAACCAGGCCCACATGCCGAGCCTTCGACTTCACACCGGCGCTCTTACTCGCAGGCTCACCAAAACCGATACATGTCCAGCTGGCCTGTCTGCAGCTATGAAACATTCTTCTGGGCATCCGAAGACACGGAGTAAAGAGTGGCATTGGCGTCAGATCTGCAGACGAGTACGTACTTCCCCATGAGTCGTTCGTCTCCATGACATGTCTTATCAGTCCCAGGTCGCCACAGCAGGTCTTTTTCGTCACACAGATTGTGCTTCTGGTCATCAGGCTGATCATCCAGCTCTTGGTGGAATGTTCGCTTCTCTGTTGCTGTGAGTACACGTTGGTTGGCGGCTTGTGGCCTGGCCATCCTCACTAGGGCCTGGGTTCGCGGGTACGGACTCGACATCTGCCAATATTTTCTCGGGTGCCTCGGAGCGGCCGCCTTGGAACTTGGGCGCCCTAATAATAATCATTGTACTTCGTACCGCGCCCCCACGCCAGGACATCTCGTCGACTGCGACCTTCTCAGCTTCAAACAGCCCAAGCACCCAAGTATGGAGACTATGGCGAAGCCATCGCAGCTGCTATATGTGGAATGGGCTGGCGGAAGCCGTGCAGAGTACAGAATCGCCGGCTAGTAGTAGATGACGATTTTTTTTTGTGGCGACTTATTACGCGTTGAGCTGAGCACCGTCCTGGCTTTCAGTTTATGGCTGGACCTTGTTATGTACGGAACACGTCCGTGTCATCATTGTGTCAGGCCTGCACAGCTGACCCAGCTTATGCCGACCAGCGTCGCGCGCAAAGCGGCGGATACACGAGATCCTCGTCAAGGTTGCGGCTTCGAGTATGCTCTGGCCAAGGATCTTTGTGCTCGTGTGGCTGCTTGTCCGTCAGGAGCGTGGTCCTGGACCCGCATGGACGTGAACATACATCGTTAGGCACGTTCGCACTTGAATCTTCGCCTTTACGTCCCAGTTCTGGCCACTTGAATCGCCTTTACGTCCTAGTTCTGGCCACGGGCTTCTGCTTGCGCTGCTTATACCCTCTTACGTACAAACGTGGAAGTACATCTCTACCCTCCAGCTGACTAGAGCAGAGCCGCCGCTCTCCGGGCCAAGACGAGACCGCCGGCTTCCCCCGGCTCAGACGACTCATCCTGGGCCCTGGCAGATCTGGAGTTCTTGTAGGTACTTGGCCTCGTCTATAAAGGTCCTGATCTTGTCCCTCACACGTCGCTGATTCTTCATACACCGTCAGTCTTACGATACGCTAGCTACGAAGCACCTCAAACACTCAAGATGCACATTGGCGGCATTCAATCCTACTTATTCGTGCTCGCTCTGTCAAGAGTACCTGCAGTCTTGGGTCTCGAATGCAACGCAAAGACGGTGGGCCAAAGGGTCAGCGTGATCGTGGAAAGATTCAAGTCTCTTGTGGACCTCGCTAATGAAGTGAATTACTAGATATGTACCGAAAAAGGCATCGTATGATGACTCTCCTTGGTCCCGGCTTGCGAGGCTGAAAATGCGTAAGATAAACAGTGCACAAATGCTAACAAGCACTCGTGACGCAGAATGAATGCGCGAACTTCAACATCCGAGGGCCCAAGGGCGCTTTCTACGCGTTCAAATTTGTACTGGAGTGTGACCGGCCCTGCGTCTGCGTCACGATGGGAAGCTTGACCGGGACAACGGTTGATTGTTTCGACGCTCATGGGAAGTGTGGGAAGAAGCCCTTTGGCAAGCTCTAAGGTACCTTGCCGCCGCTCTTGCACGTGGGTCGACTTACTTTCCGACAAGGCATTGTTGGCATGTCTGTCAGATAGCTGCTCATTGTTGTTCTCCAGGCCAGGCTCGAGGAGCGGATACTGCCCGATTCGATCATGGTGTACGGCGGTCTTTGTGTGCGATGCTTGGCGATAATCATGTGACGCCTGAAACGAGTTGCGATCCGTGGCCAATGCCGGCATTGGTTGTTTGGGGTGATGGGTGAACGGGAGGTCCATTCAGAGATGAGCTGAATAGCATATCAGGATCTGTGTGGGCTGTGTCGTCGACCTGGAAGTCTGTGCTAGGTCCGCACGAATCGGGGGCTTGGGACCTCATGTCGGGCCAGTTGACCAGGCCAAACGACTTCAGCGCCACGGTGCTTCCACGGCTCGTTGTTGATCATCGATACGCAGTCTTGTCGCATGGGAAGCCCTCGCTGAAGCAATTCTGCTGTGTTGAAATACTGGCCGCGAGCTCTTGCGCAGACGGGCTTGTATCGAGTTCTGGTTGTTGTAGAAGCATGTAGTAGTACCTCGTTCAATCTCGGCGGATCGGTCGACCCTATGTAGGTCCGAACGCATGTAGTGGATGGATGGATCTGGTTATGGAAGCGGTTCGATCTATTCCAATCCAGTCACCTGCTATCACATTCGCTCAACCACAGCAAGGGTCATTACTGCCTCAGAGTGCAATTTGGCTTATCATCTGTCGTCGGATGAACTACATGTATACAGTGGAGATGCTCGGCTGACACTGCCAAGGAGATCCCGCTGATGATGAGACTGGTCAAGTTTGCCCCGAAGACGCCAATCTCGTATACCTGTGACAACACGAAGAAGGCCCAAGACCCACGGCCAGGCGGTAGAGGAACCCATGCATCTCTGGCTCCCTAGGGGCTTCGCAAAATGTACTATTCCAGTTATATTGTGTCTTGTACAGACCAACGAGCTTGTGCATGGCTAGAGACTGCTCTTGGAAGTCGGGACATCGTCATCAGGCTGTGGAGGTCCTCTGCGTAGGTTGGGTGTGCCCTCATCACGCCGCGACTGAAATATCAGATGATCGCGAGCAATCAATGCTAGGTCACCCAGTACACGCGCATAGTCCGTCCATGCCTGAAGCTCTGAAGGCCACACGGACGGCGGCCACAGTCTTTGCGGCGGCCTCTTGGCGCGATGGATCACGTTGGGACGGCGGAGACGGCATCAACACCTTATCACAAGAACCTCGCATGAGCATGAGAAGGCATGAAGAGTTTCGTCTACAGGCGGTCCAGATCAGGATGCGAGAGTCTTGGCACGTTGTAAGTCCCTGAACGGCGGACCTGAAGATGTGGTGCTTGCGTCGCCATCAGCTCGGGCGACTCGCCTGAGACCACCCTGTCCATTGCGCCAAAAGATCGATCTCGAAACAACGACCGAGCTCGCCGCATCTCCACCCGCTGGAGAAGCGTACGATATCACGCTGGACCCGCCTTTACAGCATCAACGGCCACGCCCTGACCGTCCCTTTCTCCTCGCAGTTCGATCTCCGTTGGTTCATCTGGCACCTGCCACACAGCCACAAAAGCGAATGGAAAAGCAGCCGCGTATACTGCGAATGCCACGATGAGATTGGTCATCGGGCTGATACTTTTCGAACCGCCCAGGGCACTTGCAACGGCGGCTCCAATTGTCTCAGCAGATCTCATGAGTCCAAAGACTTGCGTGATCCATTGCAGGTCTTCGCTAAAGGTACCAATGATCCAGAATGTAAAGGTCGAGTTGGCCTCATTCATAGCACTGGAAATATGTCAGCTCAACATTCCTATGTCATTGCGACGACCGGGGTCTAATCACTTGAAAAGTACATTCACTGCGAAGCCTCTGCCAAATCCTGGAGCGGCCCAATCGAGCGTTGGCTTAGTATTCGAGTACAAGTGTTCGTTGGCGACTTGCCAAGAGAACAGCGCAAGCATGATCAACACGAACGCGGACCACGTGTATCTAGCCAGCACCGATCTCCTGACAAATCTGATGTCCAGCATACGGCCGACTGCCACGTCTGCAAAGGATCCTGCCAAGGACGAGACCAGGGATGCCAGAGCACGCGAACGCACCGAGAAATTGTTTGTTAGATAAATGGAGAGATATGTCGGGTTCCACCAAATTGTCGTTAGAATCGGCAGAAGCAGATACACACGCGGTTGTTTGAAAAGGGGCCACAGCGCCCGGAGGCCTTGCTTCACACTCAGAGGTCGAACATGAGGGGCTGGGTCGTGTCAATCAAGGTCAGCCTATGTCCTTTGGGAACGGTCAGAAAATGAGCGAGCACGCACGGCTGACCCTTGCACCGTCTGACCGCAAAGCCTTGTGTGGGCTTGAAACCATGAGTGCTAATGGAAGGCCCATGCATTCGATAGCAATGAGCGCCAGATACGTCGAATACCCGACTTTGCCAGTCGTGTTCTGCGTGTGGTTGAGTCCTAGCTCTATAGCACCGCCGATGATCGAGCCCAACCCACGAAGAGCGAGCCAGATGCCAGTAGCGAGACCCTAGCCCGCACCATGTCAGCGCTGTCGACAAGTTGCATTGTCCTCTGGTCGCGGAAACTCACTCTCTCGTGGGCCAATGGGTAGCCGACAGCGATCGCTGCGTCGGAGCACCAGAGCGCAGAGGCTCCGATCCCGCAGAGCGCCGCGCCCAGATACACGAACCATTCATTCCCGAACCGGTTGTTGCAGTATAGAGAAGCAGAGTAGGGGGTGTACCCTATGACACCAATGATCAAAGTATGCTTCAGACCGATTCTATTCGCGACCGCGCCAAAGATTGGGGCTGCATACGGCCATAAGCCCGTACGTCAACGCATTTGCAGCATTGACGAGGTATGGCTTTTCCTCGCCTCCGGCTCCCGTGTCTGCACCGTATCGAGTCAGCCCTGTGCAGAACTCCGAGGCGGAGATGTGAGAAGGTACGTACTGTTTAAGGCAGTCCAGATGCCTGGTTGGGTGAACGAGACCAGACCGACGATGACTACATTGAACCATGTGCTCCGGTAGAATCGGGCCAGGCTGCTCCTGGGAGGTGGGAGCTCGGTCAGCGTCTGACCCTGCTCTTCTGGGGTCTCGTCGCCGTCGCTAGATTTGTGAGCAAAGACTCGGGTCACGTCTTGTAGTCCCATGTTGGCAATGATGAGCAGAGCAAGACACAAGCAAGCGGCGCAGATACATGATTTCTGTTGGGCCTCGACATCGTTATCAAGTCGTCGTGAAGCGGCCAAGTTTAGGCGGATCGCAATGTCGCCATGCGGCGAGCTGATGAGCAATACTACTATCGCTGGACGCATGTGGACGGGCTTCCATGTTTCCCATGATGCCCATAAATTCAATACAATGGCTACCTTGTCGCGCCTACTCATACCTGATCGTCTCGATATCGTTCCTCGCTCAGCAAATCGTGGCGAGGCAAGGATCCAGCATTGCGGAAAGTTATGACCTCGCGGCCGGTAATTCTATCGTGCGCGGATCAGCACATACACCAACATCGGTTTTGCGTCTCGTCCACCACATCGTGGCGATATGACTGGGGATGAAGAGCGCACAACGCTTAGAGGACGTTGCGTGTCGCTGAACGCCGATGATCGAAGATTGCACTGCCTCTGGTCCTCATGACGGCCACGACCGAACGTACTTCTGTTGGAGGGCACGTTGGCCATAGATGTCACATTGGTCGGCAGATTATGTGCGAGCCTGGACGACTACGTGCCGACGAGAAATGGTTGCTACATATTGCAGCCGACCAAAACCTCAAAACACCTCCTAGCAAGGCGATCTGGAACACGGCTTGAAGCTGCCGAGCCATCCAGAAGGGTTTCCCTCGTCTTGGAAAATCCGTCCGAACGGATGCGTGTGCAGGGTTGTAGTCTGCAAGCTACCAACCAGTTCCTCCCTCTTGGCAGCCTGCGAGCATGGTCTCTGGATTTACGAGCTTGCGCCATCTTGCAGATACGCACTCTCGCTCTGCGCGATGCGGGTGTTGACCTGTTTCTCAAGATGCCCTGTCCCAATTACCCATCGTATCGCCCCTCCAGAGAGCATCGGTTGGAACCACGGCGGCCACGTCGTGCGTCAGTCGGCCTGGATTTCTCCACGACTGGTTGAATATGTCTAAGGTAACGACATGGACCTACCTTGCCGATCGGGTACTGCAGCGTCATGACCTGAGCCGGCTGCATTTCTTTATCTAATGTGGATCAAGCTACATGTGAGGTGAGGTGGGAAGCAAATCCTTCCACGACCTAATGCTCGTCGCTTATCAGATCTTTGAAGCCCCCTTCTGATTTTGTCATTTCTATCGTACAGAGCTGCCGTGCCGCTACTAGTGATGAGGACGCTTCGGAGGTCGTGCATAGCTCTAGCGGCGAAACATCTTGGCCTTGGAGTCTGGTAAGATGGTCTGAAACCGTGCCATCGGCCCAGTCGACGACTGTGCGATAAGGCATAAGGCCACGGAAGTACTGGGAATTGGGAGACGCTCAAAGGCGAGCGTACCAATGATGTTTCTAGTAGATGAAGTGCTGGTCCATCCTCAGGCTGAACACGTTGCCGAAATGACCATCGGCTGGTACCGGAGTGTTGCAGCCAAGTCTGGTGGTGGAAAGTTGACATGCAACGACGATACCATTTTCCCGGGCGACATGACATGCGGACGCCGGGGCGAAGGAGATGGGGCGAATGAGCACAGCCTGCAAGTTCATTACTGTGTAATGTTTGCTCTCGGCTTGTGGCTATCCACGCTCGATCGTTCGGGCGCACGGGAGAATATCTGGTGAAGTATGAAAAGACGTAATAAAGGGGCCTCGATTGCGTATGATGGGCTGAAGAGCTATAAGGGTTGGCTCTAGGAATCTGCGAGCGGATTCGATCCTTGTCGTTATGGCAGCAAGTCGTAGTACCCGATAAGAAGTCCTGTCTATGTTTCCAAAAGACATCTCATGGCATGGATGTGTCTACAGGACGTCTGCCGCTTGAATCCCCTAACTCTTCGCAGACGACGCTCCCATCCCTCACGCTGACATTTCGGCCGGTGCACCTGACTGCCATATACTGACGAATACATCCATTAACGACGGAGTGATGCTCTGACCACATCCACGGGTCTCGGATCATTGCCGGCGCCAGGAGTGTCGGCTGCATCGAGACTTTGACTGGGGACGAGGTCTTGGCTCTGAGTACGAACGAGCACGTTATTAGAGCTTCATCCCAAACAATGCCTCCTACTTCGCAGGCAAGGCGCGGTCAGCAAATCTTTACCGATGCAATGATTGGCGGGTGATTTCTATGGGTTGGTCATGCCGGCACAGGATGGGCGCTCTCAGCTGCTGCCCGAGATACTGGTCCCATATATAATCGAGCGCGATCAACAGGAAGCATGGGTCTGATACCGCAACCGCCAAAGACGCACACAGCAAGATGCATCGACACATCGGCCCTCTGCTCGCGCTCCTATGGCTCTGCGCCTCGCCCGTGCGGACGATGATCTCCGCCGGCCGACCAGGCCATGGCTTCGTCGGGTACGGCATCACGATGTTCAAGCCGGGTTGTGCCTATGCGTGCCACGACTCCATCAAGAACCCACTGCGATGCAGTGCTGCAGACGACAGCATGCCGGGCATGACCATGTGGACGACGCCCCCCGAATGCTACGCCACCGATGACGCCTATCTGCAGACGTTGGCGTATTGCATCTTCACTCGCTGTGAGGACGTCGAGGTCTGGCGGCTCGAACGGTACTGGAAGATGAATGTGGCGGGACGTCATATCCATCAGCCCTTGCCGAAATACACTTATCGCGATGCGCTGGCCAAGATCGACCAGCCGCCGAACTCGACGACTCCGGACGACGATGTCCTGGCTGCGGTCAGCCTCGTGGACGAGGAGGCGTACGACGCCAATCTCAACACGTTGAGGGTCTTCGAGGAGATGGAGGTTCGCCAGGACGAATACGGGTGCGTCGTCTTTGACAGCTCCGACGCGAGAACGCCACTAATCGCTCCTCAGGCTGGTGCTCCTCCTGACAGGCTCGATCCTGCCCATCGCTCTCTCGCTGCTACGCTTCCTGCCCCTGCCCCGTCCCCTGGTCAGTCGCTTCGCCGCCACATTCGTGTACGCGCCGCCGTTCGGGTCCTGGGGGGCTCGGCTCCCCTTCTCGTTGCCAACCCGCGGACAAGCCTTCATGATCGCCTACTTCTTAGCCCTCAACATCATCCTCTGCGCCGTCGGATACGACACCACCTGGCCCATGACGTGGTTCACGTGGCGCGGCGAGCAGATCCCCGTCTACCTGTCGGATCGCACCGGCGTCTTCAGCGCCGCCAACATGGCCCTCCTCACCCTCTACGCCGGTCGGAACAACATCCTGCTCTGGTTGACCAACTGGTCCCATTCGACGTTCCTGCTGTTGCACCGCTGGATCGCCATCATCGCGGTCTTGCAAGCCTGTCTACACTCGGCCATCTATCTGAATCTGTATCTGGACCCCAGGCACGGCGAACGTCATAGCAGCGAGAGCAAGCTTCCGTACTGGTACTGGGGCATCATCTCAACTCTGTCCATGACCCTGCTGCTCCCTCTATCCGTCGCTCAGCTCCGACGGAGAGTCTACGAGGTCTTCCTGGCTTCTCATTTCGCCTTTGCGTTGTTGGCCTACGTCGCTTACTACTATCATATCATCCGCCGCTATGATCGTCAATGGGGATACGAAACCTGGATCTACATCGCGTTTGCGATCTGGGCGTTTGACCGCTTGATCCGCGTGATGAAGTTGGCAAGAAACGGCATCAAGAGAGGCCAGATCACCGTCATCGATGACGACTACGTCCGCCTCGACGTGCCCGGCGTCGCAAGTGCTGGTGGGCACGCCTATCTGTACTTTCCGACCCTCTCGTGGAGGATCTGGGAAAACCACCCCTTCTCCGTCACGTGCGGGTTTCTGCCTCAGGCCTCTGGAGCGGCCGCGCGCTCGCCCAGCGAGGTGCCGCCAACATACGTGACCTCCGCGACGAAGAGCATGGCAGACAAGGAATCGACAGACGTCTCGCCGGACCGATCAGGCGACCGCTCATCAGCTCAACTCGACCCATCGGCGCCGACGGACATCGGTCTCACCTTCTTCATCCGCACGGGCAGAGGCATCACCAGTCGGCTGCGCCACCGGGTCACCCTCCCCGTCCTCGTCGAAGGTCTCTACCAAGCCTCCCATTACGCGGGCGAGATCGCCACGTACCCGAACATCCTCTGCATCGCAGGCGGGGTCGGCATCACAGCCGTCATCTCCGTGCTGGCCAACCACGCCGGAGGTCGCAGGAAGCTGTACTGGAGCGTGCGATCCGGGACGGGGTTGGTCCACGCTCTGCACGACAGTCTGAAGGATCTCCGCATGACGGGGGTCGAGATCGAAGTCATCGAGGGCGGCCGCATCGAGCTCGAGACGGTGATCGCCGGCGAGCTGGACGCTGGGGCGTCGACGACGGGGGGGACGGCGATCCTGGTGAGCGGTCCACGGGGCATGGCTGAGGAGGCGAGGCGAGTCGTGTCGCGGGTGGCGAGTCAGGGGAAGACGGCGGTTGTCGCCTTTCATGAGGAGTCGTTCGGTTGGTGATGGGATGATGCAATGTGGATTGATCAGAGCCATGTGTGGTGTATGCAACGAGAAGACGAATTGTGCGTTTGACGACCTGTAGTATCCGAATCTCACCATAATCAGACGCGGCCCACATTCTCATTGTAGCCCCAGTATATCTTTTCTGTGAGTCTATCCCATTCCAGCCCTCCTTGGACAAAGCCGCTATAAAAGGTGATTGTAGAACATCGGCGTAGCGCTCCATCACCAATCCTTATCGAAAAGACGAGATCCTCAAAACACGAATAATACAAACTATACCTATCCCTAACCCTCCTATCCTATCTACTTATAGCCTAAGAAAGAGTATACCGCGACTAATAATAGAAAAATTCCTAGGTTGTCGTATACTATTATCGAGAGAGAGAGAGAGAGAGAGAGAGAGAAAGAGAGTACCTATATTACTCTAGTCTCGCTATAAGTCCTATACTAGCGCTATCTTACTTAGTAATACTAGACAGTCGAGCTATAGGCTCAGACAGCTAGGCTAGCAAGCTAAGCTATATATAATATATATATATATATATTATACGCTTTACTTTATAACTAAACGAAGGTAGTAATTAGTTTCTAACCTTACTCTATTATTAGAGACTAAGGCTCTATACGCTACTATATACCTCTATATCGGTAGCCTATTATATACGTTCTTAATTCTAATTACTCTACTCTAGTTATAGCCTATAGAGTACTTATAATAACTAGTATCCTTCCTCCTAGCTAAGTAGGCTCTATACCTACTTATACGTAGCGCTAAGGCGACATAGAGGCTAGAGGCGACTAGCTTAAAGTAGGAGAGATAGTTAATAAGGAGATAGCTTATCTTAAGTAAGAGTAGGTAGTACTAGATAAGAAGTAACGCCTCTATAACCTCTAAGTAGACGTAGCACGTTATAAGTACCTATAGGTAGCGAGTTTCTAGGCTATAGAGATAGCGACTATATTATCTACGTAGTTAGCTAACTTACCTACTATATCTATATATAGCTTAGGTAGCCTATACCTCGAACCTCTATTAAAGTTCTTTAGTAAGATACTAAAAGAAGTAAGAACCTTTATCTACTATTTAGAGAAAGTGTTCGTATTATTAGGCTAGGCCTATAGTAATATATATGCGCAGATTATATACGCGAGTATATTCCTTAAAGGAGATACTTTAGAGATCTAGTATAATAAGTATAAGGTCTCGAACCTAGCGCTAGACTATATCTAGGAGATATTTTACTAGGAGATAGTAGACGTAGTTAAGGATCCTACTAATTATAGGCTTACTATTGCCTAATAATATAAGAGCGCTAAGTAGAGCGAAAAGTAGAATACCTTATCCTTTCTTATATACTTAGCTACGCTAGAAGAATAAATAGAACTCTATACGCCTATATAACATATATAATACTTACTTATAAAGCTACGAGATACTCTAGGTAAGGCTATTATAGTCTATTATTAAGCGCTAAAGACTTAGGACAAATTAATCTCTCTAGTAACCTAGATTAAGTAAGTAGGAGTAAGAGGCTCGCGTACTATATATAAGTATACTACTAGTAAACCTTATAACTAATAGGACTATAAGAAGCCTAATAAGAGTAATAGTAAGAAGTCTAGAGGAGATTTCTAGAAGCTACTACTACCTCCGCCTACTAGGAGTAGTAGCGGAGTAGCTAATAAGAATAACAACTATTATAACTATAGTAAACCTAGCTATTAGGCGTAGGATTGTTATGCCCTAAAGAACGAGATAATAGCTCCTACCTATAAGGTAGAGATAGTAGAGCCTATAAAGGCTTAACGCTATACCTAGGCCTACTTACTATATAAGAGGTAGGTAGTAGTATGTTAGATAAGGGCTAGTTATTAGTCGAGGAGCCCTTCTATAGCCTTAACTATAAGGGAATATACCCTAGGTCTAGACGTAGCCCTAGTACCTATAAAGCGCCTATATAGCGTAGTTATTATTATAGAAAGAGACAAAGTTAAGATAGATATATTACTTAATAATTATATAGATATTAATATTATATCTTAAGCTTATATCTTATAGTATAGGCTTAAGCAAGTTATAAGTATGCCTCTTCCTACTATAGATTCGTTCTAGAGGAAGAGAGGCTATTATTATAGCGCGTATTAGCTTAAGATCTAACTAGTAGATAGTACTAGATATAAGAAGCATACGTAGAGTATATTCTTCGCCTTAGATATACCTAGAGCGCTAGTTTTACTAAGGCGGCCTTAGAGGTACTAGTAGGCTATTATTATATATAGTAATATAGATAAGTAGCGTTATAGTAGCGTATTATCTATAATACGTATACTTAACGCTAGGCGCTTCTATTAGTCGCTAAAGACTAAATCTTATATATTCGTAGTCGCTACTAGTATAATAGTAGGACTAGTACCTCTTCCTAACAAAGTTAAGGACTTTGCTAATATATTTACTAATAAGAAGAATATAGCTAAGCTTAAGCGCGTTAATAGCGTAGAGTATACTATTACGTTATAAGTTAGTAAGAAGCTACCTTTTCGCTCTCTATATAATCTCTTAGAAGTAGAGCTTAAGCTACTTTAGGAATATCTCGATTAGGCCCTTTAGAATAGTTAGATCTAGCGTAGTACTAGTAAGGCGGGTGCTCCTATTCTATTTGTTTCTAAGAAGGATAGTACTATATAGTTATATATAGATTACTAAGAGCTAAATAAGATCTCGATTAAAGACTAATATCTCTTACCTCTTATAGATAAGATACTTATGTAGCTTAGGTAGGTAGTATAGTTCTCTAATTTAGACCTAAAGGATATATACTATAGGATCCTAATTAAGGAGGACGACTACTAGAAGACTATATTTCGTACGCGCTATAGCTATTTCGAGTACTTAGTAATACTATTTAGGCTAACTAACGCTCCTACGACTTTTTAGGTATATATTAACTAAGCCCTTATAGGCCTTATTAATATCTACTATATAGTATATCTAGATAATATTCTAATCTATAGTAACTTACGCGAAGAGTATACTTAGTACCTACGCCTTATATTAGAGTAGCTATAGAAATACGCCCTCTATACTAGCTAGAAGAAATATAAGTTCTATACCTACTAACTAGAGTTTCTAGGCTTCGTTATTAACGGCTCTAGTATATCGATAGATAAGAGTAAGCTTAGCGTAGTTAAGGAGTAGCTAGTACCTAAGACTCTTAAGGAAGTCTAGAGTTTCCTTAGCTTTACTAACTTCTATAGGCAGTTTATTAAGAACTACTCGAGGATAGTAGTACTACTTACTATAATAAGTAAAGGGAAGAGTAGCCTATTCCTATAGAGAGAGCCTAAGGAAGCTATATTTCGTATACTAATAGTAGCCTTTACTACTACTCTAATCCTCTAGTATTATAACTCTAAGCTCCTAACTAAGATAGAGATAGATACCTCTAGGTTTGCCTTAGATAGTATCTTCTCCTAGCTCTTTATAGGCAAGGATACTACTTATTAGCACTCTATCGCCTTCTACTCTTAGAAGCTTACTCTAGTAGAATAGAACTATAAGACCTATAATTAGGAGCTACTAGTAATCGTCGAGTACTTTAAGACGTAGCGCTACTACCTTAAAGGCGTACTATAGGTAATTCGTATACTATCTAACTATAATAACCTTTATAGTTTTATAGGCATAAAGTAGCTAAATAGCTACTAGGCTTAGTAGGCTATATACTTATTAAGGTTTAATTTCGCTATTAAGTATAATAAGGAGACTAACAACCTAGCTAATAGACCTTCTTACTACGTAGACTACGTACCTACTATATAAGTAGCAAATATACTCCTTCTAACTCTAAGGAATAAGCTATTATTCTAGAGATAAGAGGGCGGGTAGACTAACAACCCTATTATAGATCGTATCTAGGTTATATACATATAGTAGGCTAGGAGTATAGAGCTTCTACTCTAGCCTTAGAAGAGTTAACCTATAGTAGCGCTACTAGCCTTTATTTATAAGTAAGAACATATATAATAGGCTATTAATATAAAGGTATATAGTAGCGTATAGAGCCTTAGTCTCTAATAATAGAGTAAGGTTAGAAACTAATTACTACCTTTATTTAGTTACAAAGCGAAGCGTATAATATACATATATATATATTATATATAGCTTAGCTTACTAGCCTAGCCGTCTAAGCCTATAGCTCGACTATCTAGTATTATTTGCTTCCTTCTTCTATAAGGGTCGTCTTAATACTTAGACTACTCTCTACTTACGTAGAGTAAGCGTTAGCCCTTTATAGTCTACTCTATAAGTAGCTTGTCCCTTCTACGAACCTCTCTTTATATTAGAGTAGTACTATAAATTATATCTTAGTTATAATCTACGTAATATAACTTCTTTCTTATTATTATACGACGTATACTATAAATACGCTTAATACTTCTAGTTAGTCCTAGCGTAGGTTGCCTATAATAATAGGAAGCTTCTATCTATAGGAAGCTCCTATAGTAGGAATAACGCATAGGTATAAAGTTTACTCTACGTACGCTACCTTTCTAACTTTTTCCTTCTATATTAAATTATTAGTAATACCTCCTAAGGGTTCTAAGCGCGCTACTAGCGCTCCGCTAGCTACTCTTAGTATACTCGTACGCGCCCTATCTACTCTTAATATACCTTCTAGCTACTATACTTATAGCGAGGAGCTTCTTATTAATAACTATAAGCGTTATATCTAATATATTAGCCTTAAGCGTAAGTGTCGCCTACTCTAAATATACGAGACGCGTAGCTAACTCTATCCTAGAGTATAAATAGTATAATATGTGTTTTAAGTTAGAGTAGTAGTAGTATTATAACTAGTATATATATTTGTACGCCTTAAGTATATACTTCTCTAACTTAGCGTAACTACTAATTAAGCTCGTAGCTATAGTAAGAATAACTATACCTATATTCTAATAAACTAGGCTATAATAGTAGAGTATAATATTATACTCTACGTCTATACTAAGGCTAAGTATATTAGGCGCGACGCTAATACCTTAGAGGCTAACTATAAGGCCGCCTAGTAAGCGTTCCTAGATACTACTATAAACTAGCGTAAGCTACTTAAGGTATGTCCCTTACCTACTTATTATATACTATAAGTATAACCTTTAGATACTAACTATCTATAGAGGCTATAGCGTTACTATAACTCTATCTCCTAGCGCTATCCTACTATTATAGCTAAGAGTAAGTATACTACTAGCGCCGCGTAAGTAGGTAGTAATATCTAAGCTATTACTACTATAGTATAGAATACCTAGGCTCTAGTTAGCCTCTTCGAGCTTAGTCGCGCTATAAGTCTTTAGGCCTATTACTTACTTATTATATACTAACCTCCTACTAGTTCCTTAAGGCCTACGTACCTACTACTAACCTTAGTTGTACTAATACTACTATAAGTAGGCTCTAGGCCTACTTCGATAATAAGATAGAGATAAGCTTATTCTATAAGTATTCCTTACTAGATCGGCGTATACTAATTTCTTACTAGGAGCGTAAGGGCCTTATAGGCCTTCTAGGTCCTAAGGAGGATAATAAGATAGAGGGAGTAGAGAGTAACGAAGAGTAGCCCTACTCTAGGTACTCTTAGAGAATAAGCGGCTCTAGCTATAAGTATACTTAGCTCCTACGCCCTATCTAGGGCTATAGTATAGGTAGCCTATAATATAGTTTTCTCTCTAGGCTTACTTCTTCTATTTCTCTTTACCTAAGCTCCTCTTACTCTTCTTCTACGCTAAGTATACTTCGATTAGGTCCTTTAAACCCTTATAGTCTATCTTATTAACTTAGAGGTTATAGTCTTCTAGCTACTCCTTCTACTATATTAGATACTAGCGTATACTACTATATACTCTAGTATTTCTAATAGCCTTAACCTTATACTTACTATCCTCTTTAGCGAGGAGTATAGGATAGGTAGGCTCTTTACCTACTTAGCTATTCTATAGCTCTAGTAGCGAGGCGTAGAAGATATTATAGATCTAGTAGTAGGTAGGTAGTACTAAATAATAAGCCTAATTACTAATTACGTCGAGTACCTAGAAAGGTCTAATAAACTAGGCTACTATTTTCTTCTTAGGTACTAGTAGTTATAAGTTCTTAGTCGATAGTAGTACTATATTACCTATAGAGTATACTTAGCGCTTATACTACGTATTATAGTACTCTGCTCGCTAGTTTACTATCTATCGCTAATTCTCTTTTAGCTTCTTAGTTACGTCGCGTAGCTACTACGTACGCTCTATAGTAGCTAGTACCCTCTCCTTAGTAGACTTGTCCTAAGGCGCTAGTATTAGGGAAGGTTAGAAACCTAGTACTATCTAGAAAGGTAATATACTAGTAGTAGTATTATTATATATGTTACTTATATACTTAGCTTATAGTAATAGCTCTACCTAGTTATTCTACTTATTATTATAGTAATACTAGAGGTACTATTCTAAGGTCTAATTTGCCCGCTTTATTTAGCTATCCGTTTATAGATAAAACGCTATACTAAGCTTATACTTTAGCTACGCCTTATATACGAAGTCGCTCTAGTACTAGCTAGTAAAAACGCTACCCCGATCTAAGAGTACGCCTTAAGGCATACTAAAATAGCGTACAACCTCGCGTATTAGGATATTCGCTAGCTCTACGCTAGTATATATCTTATTAGTTAGAACGAAGATTACTATTTTAGAGAACCTATCGATAATTACTAGAATAGTATTATATACGTAGCTAAGGAGCTTACTTAGAGGTAGGTCTATAATAAAGTCTATTATAATTTCCTACTATAGCCTATTAGGTAATAGTAGAGTATACGCCTCGCTATATCTATAATAGCGTCTATTTTTTATTATCTAGTATATATAGTAGGTTCGGATATAGCTATCGACTTCCTTTACTATCTCTAGCTACTAATACTTCTTTACTAGTAAGGCGAGAGTACGGTCTTTTCTAAAGTAGCTAGCTAATAGGTTGTCGTAGTATAAGCGTAGTAGCTACGCCTTTAACGCTTCGTTACTTAGGACCTAAATACGACCCTCCCTATACTAGACGCTATACTTAAATTTCTAGTCCTCGCTAGTACTCTTAGGGCGCTCTAAGGCTACTTATAGCTTATATAGTAAGGTCTCTAGGTTACTTAAGACGCTACCTATTAGAGTCTCCTCCTAGGTTACTACCTTATAAATAAAGGCTAGTAGCGCCGCTATAAGTTAACTCTCCTAAAGCTAGAGTAAAAGCTTTATACTCCTAGCCTACTATACGTACGCAACCTAGATACAATCTATAATAGAGTTATTAGTCTGCCTACCCTCTTATCCCTAGAACGATAGCTTGTTCCTTAGAGTTAGAAGGAGTATATTTACTACTTACGTAGTAGGTATATAGTCCGCGCGGTAAGAAGGTCTATTAGCTAGGTTATTAGTCCCCTTATTATACTTAATAGCAAAATCGAACCTTAATAAGTATATAGCCTACTAAGTCTAGTAGCTATTTAGCTACTTTATGCCTATAAAACTACAAAGGTTATTATAGTTAGATAGTACGCGAATTGCCTATAGCGCGCCTTTAAGATAGTAGCGCTACGTCTTAAAGCACTTAACGATTACTAGTAGCTCCTAATTATAGGTCTTATAGTTCTATTCTACTAGAGTAAGCTTCTAAGAGTAGAAGGTAATAGGATGCTAATAAGTAGTATCCTCGCCTATAAAGAGCTAGGAGAGGATACTACCTAAGGCGAACCTAGAGGTATCTATCTCTATCTTAATTAGAAGCTTAGAGTCGTAATACTAGAGGATTAGAGTAGTAGTAAAGGCTACTATTAGCGTACGAAATATAGCTTCCTTAGGCTCTCTCTATAGGAACGGGCTACCCTTCTCTTTACTTATTATAGTAAGTAGTGCCGCTATCCTTAAGTAGTTCTTAATAAACCGCCTATAGAAGTTAGCGAAGCTAAGGAAACTCTAGACTTCCTTAAGAGTCTTAGGTACTAGCTACTCTTTAACTACGCTAAGCTTACTCTTATTTATTAACATGCTAGAGCTGTTAATAATAAAGCCTAGGAACTCTAGTTAGTAAATATAGAACTCGTATTTCTTCTAGCTAGTATAGAGGGCGTATTTCTGTAGCTACTCTAATATAAGGCGTAGGTACTAAGTATATTCTTCGCGTAAGTCGCTATAGATTAGAATATTATCTAGATATACTATATAGCAGATATTAATAAGGCCTATAAGGGCTTAGTTAATATATGCCTAAAAAGTCGTAGAAGCGTTAGTTAGCCTAAATAATATTACTAAGTACTTAAAATAGCTATAGCGCGTATAAAACGTAGTCTTCTAGTAGTCGTCCTCCTTAATTAGGATCCTATAGTATGTATCCTTTAGGTCTAACTTAGAGAACTATACTACCTACCTAAGCTACGTAAGCGTCTTGTCTATAAGAGATAAGAGGTATTAGTCTTTAATCGAGATCTTATTTAGCCCTTAGTAATCTACGTATAACTATATAGTACTATCCTTCTTAGGAATAAATAGAATAGGAGCACCTATCTCGCTAGTACTACGCTAGATCTAACTATTCTTAAGAGCCTAATCGAGATATTCTCGAAGTAGTTTAAGCTCTACTTCTAATAGATTATATAGAGGGCGAAAAGGTAGCTTCTTACTAACTTATAATATAATAGTATACTCCGCGCTATTAACGCGCTTAAGCTTAGCTACACTCTTCTTATTAGTAAATATATTAGCGAAGTCCTTAACTTCGTTAGGAAGAGGTACTAGTCCTACTATTATACTAGTAGCGACTACAAATATATAAGATTTAGTCTTTAGCGACTAATAGAAGCGCCTAGTATTAAGTACGCGTATTATAGATAATATACTACTATAACGCTACTTATCTATATCGCTATATATAATAATAGCCTACTAGCGCCTCTAAGGCCGCCTTAGCAAAACTAGCGCTCTAGGTATATCTAAGGCGAAGAATATACCCTATATATACTTCTCGTATCTAGTACTATCTACTAGTCGGATCTTAAGCTAATATACGCTATAATAATAGCCTCTCTTCTCCTAGAACGAATCTATAGTAAGAAGGGGCACGCTTATAACTTGCTTAAGCCTATACTATAAGACGTAAGCTTAAGATATAACGTTAATATCTATATAATTATTAAGTAATATATCTGTCTTAACTTTGTCTCCTTCTATAATAATAACTACGCTATATAGGCGCTTTGTAGGTACTAGAGCTACGTCTAGACCTAGGTTATATTCCCTTATAGTTAAGGCTATAGAAGGGCTCCTTAACTAATAACTAGCCCTTATCCGACGTACTACTACCTGCCTCTTATATAGTAAGTAGGCCTAGGTATAGTATTAAGCCTTCGTAGGCTCTACTATCTCTATCTTAGAAGTAGAAGCTATCGTCTCCTTCTTTAGAGTATAATAATCCTACGCCTAATAGCTAGGTTTACTATAGTTATAATAGTTGTTATTCTTATTAGCTACTCTACTACTACTCCTAGTAGGCGGAGGTAGTAGTAGCTTCTAGGAATCTCCTCTAGACTTCTTACTATTACCCTTATTAGGCTTCTTATAGTCTTATTAGTTATAAGGTTTACTAGTAGTATACTTATATATAGTATACGAGCCTCTTACTTCTACTTACTTAATCTAGGTTACTAGAGAGATTAATTTGTCCTAAGTCTTTAGCGCTTAATAGTAGACTATAATAGCCTCGCTTAGAGTATCCTATAGCTTTATAAGTAAATATTATATACGTTACGTAGGCGTATAAAGTTCTATTTATTTCTCTAGCGTAGCTAAATATATAGTAAAGAATAAGGTACTCTACTTTTCGCTCTACTTAGCGCTCTTATACTATTAGGCGATAGTAAGCCTATAATTAGTAGGATCCTCGACTATATCTATTATCTCTTAGTAAAATATCTCCTAGGTATAGTCTAGCACTAGGTTCGAGACCTTATACTTATTATACTAGGTCTCTAAGATATCTCCTTTAAGGAATATACTTACGTATATAATCCGCGTATATATATCGCTATAGGCCTAGCCTAATAATATAAACACCTTCTCTAAATAGTAGATAAAGGTTCTTACTTCTTTTAGTATCTTACTAGAGAACTTTAATAGAGGTTCGAGGTATAGGCTATCTAAGCTACGTATAGATATAGTAGGCAAGTCGGCTAACTATATAGATAATATAGTCGCTACCTCTATAGCCTAGAAACCTACTACCTATAGGCGCTTATAACGCGCTATATCTACTTAGAGGTTATAGAGGCATTACTCCTTATCTAGTATTATCTACTCTTACTTAAGATAAGCTATCTTCTTATTAACTATCTCCTCTACTTCGAGCTAGTCGCTTCTAGCCTCTATATTACGTTAGCGCTATATATAAGTAGGCGTAGAGCCTACTTAGCTAGGAGGGGAGATACTAGTTATTATAAGTACTCTATAGGCTATAACTAGAATAGAGTAATTAGAATTTAGAACGTATATAATAGGCTATTAATATAAAAGTATATAGTAGTATATAGAGCCTTAGTCTCTAATAATAGAGTAAGGTTAGAAAACTAATTACTACCTTTATTTAGTTATAAAGTAAAGTATATAGTATACGTATATATATATTATATATAGCTTAGCTTACTAGCCTAGCTATCTAAGCCTATAGCTCGACTATCTAGTATTAGTATAGTAGCTAGAAGGTATATTAGAAGTAGGTAGAGCGCGTATAGGTATACTAAGAGTAGCTAGTAGAGCGCTAGTAGCGCGCTTAGAACCCTTAGGAGATATTACTAATAATTTAATATAGAAGGAAAAAGTTAGGAAGGTAGTATATATAGAGCAAACTTTATACCTATATATTATCTCTACTATAGGAGCTTTCTATAAGTAGAAGCTCTCTATTATTATAGGTAACCTATACTAGGACTAACTAGAGGCGTCGAGCGTATTTATAGTACGCGTTATATAATAATAATAAAGAAGTTATATTACGTAGATTATAACTAAGATATAATTTATAGTACTATCCTAGTATAGAAGGAAGTTTGTAGAAAGGACAAGCTACTTATAGAGTAGACTATAAAGAGCTAATACTTACTCTATATAAGTAAGGAGTAGTCTAAGTATCGAGATAACTCTTATAAAGGAAGGGGGCAAATAATACTAGATAGTCGAGCTATAGGCTTAGATAGCTAGGCTAGTAAGCTAAGCTATATATAATATATATATACGTATATTATATACTTTACTTTATAACTAAACGAAGGTAGTAATTAGTTTCTAACCTTACTCTATTATTAGAGACTAAGGCTCTATATGCTACTATATACCTCTATATTAATAGCCTATTATATACGTTCTTACTTAGCTTCTATATAATTATAAGATAAGCTCTATATACCTCTTACTTCTATCTATCTGCCTATCTACTTTCTTATATGCTTGCTACTATACCTATACCTATACCTATATAAAACTAAAAAAAAACACAAGGAAACAAAGAACTATAAAAACCCCCCCCCCAAAAAAACAAGAATAAAATACTAGATATTAAATACCTGTAGGTAGCGTCGAGATCTCCCTATAATACCTGCTCCTATATACCTACCTCGCCCCATCTCTGCCCCCCCCCAAAAAAACCGACCACGCGATAAGAACAAGCCTCATCCTAACCTCTAGAAACTTTCTCCGAAACAAAAAAAAAACCTTCATATAGAGAAC
>JABBMZ010000195.1:0-27216 GCA_013403795.1 Teratosphaeria pseudoeucalypti
TATATTTATACTTAATATTATATTATAGATTATAATAAAGCTTCTAATTATCTCTATAGCCCTCTTTAGCTTATCCTACCTCCTCTTATTACTCTAATCCTAACTCCTCTTACTAGTTACCTTATTTGACTATCTTAGTAAGTCTCTTTCTACTCTAATCTCACCTAATCTATCTAGTACTATCTTTATTCTCTTACCTAATACTAGTATAGGAGGTACGCTTAGTACTCCTAGTATAGATAGTATAATTAGTATAATTAGCGTAGCGTCTAATACCTCTTACTCTAACTAGCCTCGCTCCTTCTCCTACTACTCTAACTTAGTATTAGAGTTTAGGTTATATCTCTTAACGCTAGCGTTAGGTTTTCGTAGCTATAGTAGTTTAATATATATTACTATCCTACGTATTATACCTTAGAGCAGATTCTTATTAGGTTTTAGTACTAGGTCTAGGTTAGGCTTTAGTAGACGCCCGACTAGCCTTTATATTAGTATAGAACTACTCTAATTCTTCGGAGTAAAGCTAAGTTGAATATCACTCTCCTTACTTTCTTTAAAGAATTTAATAGATCCTATAGCGATAACCTATTTTAAATTAGGTGCCTAGATCTTCTATATCTTAGTAGTACTCTTAATATACCTAATAAACATACTCTTACGCCCCTAATTTATTAGCTTGTCCCTCCTCGACTCTTTAGGTATCGATCTTAGGTCGATATATAAGACAACCTAGCACTCCTAAACGCGTATATATTCGATAGAGGGTCGTTTCTCTAACTAAGCTTCTTCTAGCGTTACTAGGAGGTTATTAATCTTAATAGAGTATAGGTTATATATATATTAGCTCGCTATTAGAGCCTCTAGCTAGAATTCGATTAGGAGTCCTATATCTTCGATTATCGCTCTAACTACCTACTTAGTATCTCTAATATGTTTCTTAGTAATACTATTTACCTAAGAGTTATACGCCTTAGTTAGGTTAAGCTCTATACTATATTCTAATTCCTAATCCTTTAGAATAGATAAGAGCTTACCTATATTATTACTCTTCGCTACCTTAGGCTTATAGCTATTAGTCTAAAGCTCGACTCTCTTCTACTAGTATTAGAGTACTTTAGCTATACCTAACTTTCTCTTTAGAGAGTACGCCTATACTTTCTATAAGTAATTTTTAATAATTATAAGGAAGTATCTATATCCTTCTTTTAATAGTAGTAATAGGCTATAGATATCAAGTAAGATAAGTTCGAGAATCTAGCGCTTCTAGTCGGTTATCTTTCTCTACTTCCTTTTTATATTTATAAGTCTATATGTTTTATAGTCGAAACTATCGATAATAGGTACTAGGCTCTTTAGCGTAGTAATCTTATAAAGAGATCTAAGCTTTACTATACTATAGTATAAGAAATAATAATACTAGAGATTATAGATCTTATATATAGTCTAGTTAGAGTTAGGCGTAGTTTGGTTAGAGTTATCTATATTAGCTATTAGAGTAAGTAGAGACTTTATTCTATTTTCTACGCTATCTATCTAAGGAGCTAGGGTACTATAGACTTTCTAGAGTTAATAGACCTTATAGGAAGAATAATATTCGAGAACTAGGTCGATGTTCGAATTTACTATATAAAACGCACTAGAGAGTATTATCCTAACTAAATCGAATGCTCGAATAAGCTTTTAACCTAAGATTAGAATAACACCTAGGTTTAGAATATAGAGCGCTAGTAATATAAGACTCTCTCTAAATATATTAAAGACCTTTATTATACTCCTATATCTACTCTCTAAGAAACTACCCCTAACCTTAATTCTTCTCTAGCTAGTTAGGTTTAGGTTCCTAAAGAGATTTTTGTTATTAGATATATAGGCTAATACGCTAAAGTCTAGGAGGATTATTTCTTATAGGAGCCTACTCTTATAGTCTATAGTAGCTTCTACCTAGTTGTTGTTATCCTTATTCTCTTTATTAGAGGAGTCTAAGCTCTTAGAGGAACTCGAGTACTTAGAGTTAGAGTTACTAGATAATAATATTAATATGTCGGCTTCTACTATATATACCTTACTCTTCTTCTACCTACGCTTACTCTTATCTTTATTAGAGTGCTTCTTATCCTTCTTACCTAGTCGTAGCTTACTCTAACTAGACCTACCCTTTACTCTTACCTTAAGTGCTTTAATCTTCTACGTTAGAGTCTTTAGATTAGTCGTATTTATAGTCCTTCGACGCTATAAGCTAGTCTAACGCTTATACTTCTTCTCTTTTAGTATCTTTTAGCACTCTACTATCCTTAGGCATTTTGTAAGAAGGTAGTTAGTTAATCTATAGAGAAAGTATAATCTAGCCTTCCTAGCATCTATACTTATTATATAGTTAGAGCTCTATATCCGAGCTTCCTCTTCGAATAGGATATATATAATCTTCGTACTATCCTTTATACCTATTAGATCGATTATACGTCTAAGGTTATAATACTACTCTAGTAGGGCGTTAAGTAGTTACTAGACTACCCTATCGTATAAGTATAAGATTCTTATATTAGGCTTAATACTAACAATCTTATATAAGAGGTTTAATAAAGTTATATAGGTATTATTAATTATTATGTCCTTATCTATCTTATAGGTTATATACTATTACTAGTATACTCTTAATAAGGTTAGAAGATTCTTACTATACTTTAAGAGTAAGAGAGACTATACTTCTATAGCTCTTATATAATCTAGTATTAGAGTTAAATCAATCTTATCTAGGCTTTAGATAATCTCGAATAGGGTAGTAGAGTTATTCTAATACTACTTATTAGTATTCGCGAGCTTATATATATAATTCCTAACTTTATACTATAAGTACTCTCCTTTAAGTGTAGTAGCTTATAGTAATATTCTAATTAGGCCTAGGTCTAGCTAATTACTATCCTATAACCCTAAAGAACTCTAATTATTCTAACTAGTATTCTAACTAGTACTCTAACTACTCTCGCTAGAAGAGCTCTAACTAATATATAGGTCTCTTAGCTTAGAGCTTAATAGGGTAGATACCCTCTATAGTAGTTAAGTACTAGCTAGGATAAGAGGTAGCTATATTATAAAGATTAGAAAGTTAGCCTTTCTAATAACTAGAACTTCGCTATTTAGAATTATAGTTCTTAGGCTTCCTAGGAGAGGAGTCTTTCGATCTAGTAGCTATACGACTTTCTTTAATATAAGTAGTCGTATTATCTACTTAAACTAGAGCTTATAGTTCTCTCGAGTAAGGATAGGAACCTTCTTCCTATCCTCGGTAGAATCTCTAGTAAAAGGTATTATAAACGAATAGATAAATAACTAAAAGATAAACAAATTAGTAGTTTTATATCGAAATCTAGTATAGTTTTAAAAGGTTACTACTAACTTTTAACTATATCTAGTTAGTTACTCGGCGCTTTAACAACTTATTTATACCTAAGGAGCTATTCTAATTAGTCCTTCGATTAGCTCTAGTCTTCCTATATAGGGTAGTAGTAGCCTCTAGTCTACCTTTAATAAATAAGTAGATTAAGTATACTCTTCTAATAATTTCGACTCCTAGCTAGAAGTAAAACCTAGGCTTATAAGAACGTATATAATAAGCTATTAATATAAAGCTATATAGTAGCATATAGAGCCTTAGTCTCTAATAATAGAATAAGGTTAGAACCTAATTACTATCTTCGTTCGGTTATAAAGCGAAGCGTATAATGTATATATACGTACGTTATATATAGCTTAGCTTACTAGCCTAGATATCTAAGCCTATAGCTTAACTATCGAGTATTATTTGCTTCCTTCCTCTATAAAGGTTGTCTCGATACTTAGACTACTTCCTACTTACGTAGAGTAAGCGTTAGCTCTTTATAGTCTACTTTATAAATAGCTTGTCTCTTCTACTATACTAGAGTAGTACTATAAATTGTATCTTAGTTATAACTCGCGTAATATAACTTCTTTATTATTATTACGTAACGCGTATTATAAATACGCTCGACGCTTCTAATTAGTTCTAGCGTAGGTTACCTATAATAATAGAGAGCTTCTACCTATAAGAAGCTTCTATAGTAGAAATAGCGCGTAGGTATAAAGTCTACTCTATATACGCTATATTCGTAACTTTTTCCTTCTATATCGAATTATTAGTATACCTCCTAAAGGTTCTAAGCGCGTAACTAGCGCTCTACTAGCTACTTCTAGCAAGCCTATATACGCTCTACCTACTCTAAATACGCCTTCTAGATAGTATACTTATAGTAAGAAGCCTCTTATTAATAACTATAAGCGTTACGCCTAATATATTAGCCTTAAGTATAAGTATCGCCTACTCCGAATATATAAGATACGTAGCTAACTCTACTCTAAAGTATAAGTAATATAATATATATTTCAAGTTAGAGTAGTAGTAGCATTATAACTAATATATATATTCGTACGTCCTAGGTATATACTTCTCTAGCTTAGTATAACGACTAATTAAGCTTATAGCTATAGTAAGAATAACTATACCTATATTCTAATAAACTAGGCTATAGTAGTAGAGTATAATATTATACTCTATATATATACTAAGGCTAAGTATATTAGGCGCGACGCTAGTACCTTAGAAGCTAACTATAAGGCCGCCTAGTAAGTATTCCTAGATACTACTACAAATTAGCGTAAGCTACTTAAGATATATCTCTTACCTACTTATTATATACTATAGGTATAATCTTTAGGTACTAACTATTTATAGAGGCTATAGTATAATCGCGACTCTATCTTCTAGCGCTATCCTACTATTATAGCTAAGAGTAAGCATACTACTAGCGCTACGTAAGTAGGTAGTAACGCCTAAGCTATTACTACTATAATATAGAATACCTAGGCTCTAGTTAGCCTCTTCGAACTTAGTCGCGCTATAAGTCTTTAGGCCTATTACTTACTTATTACGTACTAACCTCCTACTAGTTCCTTAAAGCCTACGTACCTACTACTAACCTTAGTTATACTAATGCCGCTATAAGTAGGCTCTAGGCCCGCCTCGATAATAAGATAGAGGTAAGTTTGTTCTACGAGTATTCCTTACTAGATCGGCGTATACTAATCTCTTACTAGGAGTATAAGGGCCTTATAGGCCTTCTAGGTCCTAAGGAGGATAATAAGGAGGATAATAAGATAGAGGGAGTAGAAGGTAATAAAGAGTAGCTCTACTCTAGGTATTCTTAGAGGATAAGTAGCTCTAGCTATAAGTATACTTAGCCCCTACGCCCTACCTAGGGCTTTAGTATAGGTAGCCTATAATATAGTTTTTCCTCTAGGCTTACTTCTTCTATTTCCTTTTATCTAAGCTCTTCTTACTCTTCTCCTACGCTAAGTATACTTCGATTAGGTTCTTTAAACTCTTATAGTCTACCTTATTAACCTAGAGGTTATAGTCTTCTAGCTACTCCTTCTATTATACTAGGTACTAGTATATACTACTATATACTCTAGTACCTCTAATAGCCTTAATCTTATACTTGCTATCTTCTTTAGTAAGAGATATAGGATAGGTAGGCTCCTTACCTACTTAGCTATTCTATAGCTCTAATAGCGAGATATAGAAGATATTATAGATCTAGTACTAGGTAGGTAGTACTAAGTAATAAGCCTAATTACTAATTACGTTAAGTACCTAGAAAGGTCTAATAAACTAGGCTGCTATTTTCTTCTTAGGTACTAGTAGTTATAAGTTCTTAGTCGATAGTAGTACTATATTACCTATAGAGTATACTTAGCGCTTATACTACATATTATAGTACTTTACTTACTAGTTTACTATCTATTACTAATTCTCTTTTAGCTTTTTAATTATATTATATAGCTACTATATACGCTCTATAGTAGCTAGTACTCTACTCTTAGTAGACTTATTCTAAGGCGCTAGTATTAGAGAAGGTTAGAAACCTAGTACTACCTAGAAAGGTAATATACTAGTAGTAGTATTATTATATACGTTACTTATATACTTAGCCTATAGTAATAGCTCTACCTAGTTATTCTACTTATTATTATAGTAATACTAGAGGTACTATTCTAGAGTCTAATTTGCCTATTCTATTTAGCTATCTAGTTATAGGTAAAATATTATACTAAGCTTATACTTTAGCTACGCCTTATATATAAAGTCGCTCTAGTACTAGCTAGTAAAAACGCTACTCTAATCTAAGAGTACGCCTTTAAGTATACTAAAATAGCATATAACCTTATATACTAGAATATTCGCTAGCTCTATACTAGTATATATCTTATTAGTTAGGACGAAGATTACTATTTTAGAGAACCTATCGACAATTACTAGGATAGTATTATATACGTAGCTAAGGAGCTTACTTAGAGGTAGGTCTATAATAAAGTCTATTATAATTTCCTACTATAGCCTATTAGGTAATAATAGAGTATATATCTTACTATATATATAATAGCATCTATATTTTATTATCTAGTATATATAGTAGGTTTAGATATAGCTATCGACTTCCTTTACTATCTCTAGCTACTAATACTTCCTTATTAGTAAGGCGAGAGTATAGTCTCTTCTAAAGTAGCTAGCTAATAGGTCGTCGTAGTATAAGTATAGTAGCTACGCCTTTAATACTTTATTACTTAGGACCTAAATACGACCCTCTCTATACTAGACGCTATACTTAAATTCCTAGTCCTTACTAGTACTCTTAGAGCGCTCTAAGGCTACTTATAGCCTACGTAGTAAGGTCTTTAGGTTGCCTAAGACGCTACCTATTAGAGTCTCTTCCTAGGTTACTATCTTATAAATAAAGGCTAGTAGCGCCGCTATAGATTAACTCTCCTTAGGCTAGAGTAGAAGCTCTATACTCCTAGCCTACTATACGTATATAACCTAGATACAATCTATAATAGAGTTATTAGTCTGCCTACTCTCTTATTCCTAGAATAATAGCTTGTTCCTTAGAGTTAGAAAGAGCGTATTTACTACTTATATAGTAGGTATATAGTCTACGTAGCGAGAAGGTCTATTAGCTAGGTTATTAGTTCCCTTATTATACTTAATAGTAAAATCGAACCTCGAGAAGTATATAGCCTACTAAGCCTAGTAGCTATTTAGCTACTTTATACCTATAAAACTACGAAGGTTATTATAGTCGGATAGTACGCAAATTGCCTATAGCGCGCCTTTAAGGTAATAGCGCTATATCTTAAAGCACTCGACGATTACTAGTAGCTCTTAATTATAGGTCTTATAGTTCTATTCTACTAGAGTAAGCTTCTAAGAGAAGAAGGTAATAGGATACTAATAAGTAGTATCCTCGCCTATAAAGAGCTAGGAGAGAATACTACCTAAGGCGAACTTAGAGGCATCTATCTCTATCTTAATTAGGAGCTTAGAGTTATAATACTAGAAGATTAGAATAGTAGTAAAAGCTACTATAAGCGTATAAAACATAGCTTCTTTAGGCTCTCCCTATAGGAATAGGCTCCCCTTCCCTTTAGTTATTATAGTAAGTAGTACTACTATCCTCGAGTAGTTTTTAATAAACTGCCTATAGAAGTAAGTAAAGCCTAGGAAACTCTAGACTTCCTTAAGAGTCTTAGGTACTAGCTACTTCTTAACTACGCTAAGCTTACTCTTATCTATTAATACGCTAGAGCTATTAATAATAAAGCTTAGAAACTCTAGTTAGTAGATATAGAAGTCGTATTTCTTCTAGCTAGTATAGAGGGCATATTTTCGTAGCTACTCTAATATAAGGCATAGGTACTAAGTATATTCTTCGCGTAAGTTACTATAGATTAGGATATTATCTAGATATACTATATAGTAGATATTAATAAGGCCTATAAGAGCTTAGTTAATATATACCTAAAAAGTCGCGAGAGCGTTAGTTAGCCTAAATAGTATTACTAAGTACTTAAAATAGCTATAGCGCGTACGAAATATAGTCTTCTAGTAGTTGTCCTCCTTTATTAGGATCCTATAGTATATATCCTTTAGGTCTAACTTAGAGAACTATACTACCTACCTAAGCCGCATAAGTATCTTATCTATAAGAGGTAAGGAGTATTAGTCTTTAATCGAGATCTTATTAAGCTCTTAGTAATCTATATATAACTATATAGTACTATCCTTCTTAGAAATAAATAGAATAGGAGTACCCGCCTTACTAGTACTATACTAGATCTAACTATTCCGAAGGGCCTAATCGAGATATTCCTAAAGTAGCTTAAGCTCTATTCCTAATAGATTATATAGAGGGCGAAAAGGCGGCTTCTTACTAACTAATAATATAATAGTATACTCTATACGATTAATATACTTAAGCTTAGCTATATTCTTCTTATTAGTAAATATATTAGCTATATTAGCGAAGTCCTTAACTTTGTTAGGAAGAGATACTAGTCCTACTATTATACTAGTAGCGACTATAAATATATAAGATTCGGTCTTTAGTAACTAATAGAAACGCCTAGCGTTAAGTACGTATATTATAGATAATATACTACTATAATACTACTTATCTATGTCGCTATATATAATAATAGCTTACTAGCGCCTCTAAGGCCGCCTTAGTAAAACTAGCGCTCTAGGTATATCTAAGGCGAAGAATATACTCTATATATACTTCTTATATATACTACTATCTACTAGTTAGATCTTAAGCTAATACGTGCTATAATAATAGTCTCTCTTCTCATAGAACGAATCTATAGTAGGAAGAGGCACGCTTATAACTTACTAAAGCCTATACTATAAGATATAAGCTTAAGATATAATATTAATATCTACGTAATTATTAAGTAATATATCTACTTTAACTTCGTCTCCTTCTATAATAATAACTATGCTATATAGGCGCTTTATAGGTACTAGGGCTATGTCTAGACCTAGAGTATATTTGCTTATAGTTAAGGCTATAGGAGGGCTCCTCGACTAATAACTAGCTCTTACCTAATATACTACTACCTACCTCTTATATAGTAAGTAGGCCTAGATATAGCGTTAAGCCTTTATAGCCTCTACTATCTCTACCTTATAGGTAGAAGCTATTATCTCCTTCTTTAGAGTACAATAATCCTACGCCTAATAGCTAGGTTTACTATAGTTATAATAGTTGTTATTCTTATTAGCTACTCCGCTACTATTCCTAGTAGGTAGAGATAGTAGTAGCTTCTAGGAGTCTTCTCTAGACCTTTTACTATCGCTCTTACTAGGCTTCTTATAGTCCTATTAGTTATAAGGTTTACTAGTAGTATACTTATATATAGTACGCGAGCCTCTTACTCCCGCTTACTTAATCTAGGTTACTAGAGAAATTAATTCGTCCTATATCTTTAGCGCTTAGTAGTAGACTATAATAGCCTTACCTAGAGTATCCTATAGCTCTATAAGTAAGTATTATATATGTTACGTAGGTATATAGAGTTCTATTTATTCTTCTAGCGTAGCTAAATATATAGTAAAAAATAAGGTATACTACTTTTTGTCCTATTTAGCGCTATTATACTATTAGGCGATAGTAAGCCTATAATTAGTAGGATCCTTAACTACGTCTACTATCTCCTAGCAAAATATCTCCTAGGTATAGTCTAGCGCTAGGTTCGAGACCTTATACTTATTATACTAGGTCTCTAAAATGTCTCCTTCGAAGAATATACTCGCGTATATAATCTACGTATATATATTACTATAGGCCTAGCCTAATAATATAAATACTTTCTCTAAATAGCAGATAAAGGTTCTTACTTTTTTTAGTATCTTACTAGAGAACTTTAATAGAAGTTCGAGGCGTAGGCTACCTAAGCTATATATAGATATAGTAGGCAAGTTAGTAGACTACATAGATAATATAGTCGCTATCTCTATAGCCTAGAAACTTACTACCTATAGGCGCTTATAACGCGCTATATCTTACTAGAGGTTATAGAGGCGTTACTCCTAATCTAGTATTACCTATTCTTACTTAAGATAAGCTATCTCCTTATTAACTATCTCCTCTACTTTAAGCTAGTTGCCTATAGCCTTAGCGTCGCGTAAGTACTATATATAAGTAGGTATAGAGCCTACTTAGCTAGAAGGAGGGATACTAGTTATTATAAGTACTCTATAGGCTATAACTAGAGTAGAGTAATTAGAATTAAGAACGTATATAATAAGTAATTAATATAAAGGTATATAGTAGCGTATAGAGCCTTAGTCTCTAATAATAGAGTAAGGTTAGAAACTAATTACTATCTTTATTTAGTTATAAAGAGAGGGTATAATATATATATATATACGTTATATATAGCTTAGCTTGCTAGCCTAGCTATCTAAGCCTATAGCTCGACTATCTAGTATTACCTCTATAGTAATAACAACCTCTCTAACATCTTAATATAGTATTATAGTAGAGTGTCTCGCTAATCCTATTAGATAATACTTTGCTTAGTAAGAAGCTTACTTAGCTTATAGCCCTTAGGTATATCTTCCTAGTATATTATCTCTCTAATTATAGCTAACTATTCTTTTAGCTCTAATACTATAAGATACCTAACTCTTAGCTATATATAGCTCTAGATATATATCTAATTCCTTTATAAGGCATATAACTCTAGTCGCTTTAACTAAGTCTTACCTACCTTTAAAAGTAACGCGACTTAATTCTATATTACTTATTAGAGTATAACCTTCCTATATAACCTAGGTCTATAGGAATATAACCTAAATATCCTAATTAGTACTATACTAATTACTATAGGCCTTATAATAGCTAGTATTACCTGGAGTATAAATAATTCTTAGTATATTACTAAGTTAGAGAAGTACTACGTAGGTCTATATAGCTAGTACTATTCTAACTCTAGAAATCCTTACCTTAAGAGTTTATATACTAACTATTTTAGAAAGAATTAGAAGAAGTACTACTTGTTTTACTCTAGTCTAATAGATAAAGACTCTAACCTAGTAGGTTAGAGTACTATAGGTTAGAGTACCTTTAGCTATAATAAGTTGACCTAGAATAAGGTAGGTAGCTATAACCTTTAGCCTTATCTCTCTATTCTTTAGTATAGTAGCCTATCCTTCTAGACGCTAGCTCGTTAGAGTTTAGATTAGACTCTAGATCTAGGTCTCTAGTATTAGAGGGGTAGGAGTTGTAGTTAGAGAATTGTAGATTATTATCTAATCGCGTTAGACTATTATTAGGAGAATAAGTATTATAGGCTACTTACCTACTTTATAGACTATAGCTATAAGGCTTTCCTTAAACCTTACTTAAACGAAGAAGCTAGTAACCTTTTCTCTTTCTAGTTTAGAGATAAGACTCTCTAGCTATATAAGCTAAACCTAGTCTAGGCTAATCTATCGCTATTTACTTAGAGTGACCTTATTTATTATAGGATTCTAGTCTACCTCTAGTAAGCTAAGAGTACCTAATTAGAGTAGAGTATTATTAGGAGGCTAGTTACTACTTAGGATTAGGTAACTAACTATAACTTAAATTAGATAAGTAAGAAGATCGAAGCTCTTACTTGCTAGTATCTTACTAACTAGGCCTTTCTTCTATAGGTTACTAGGCGTACCTTAATTTATCTACTTATAAAGGAGGAATCTCTATTAAGCGAGGGGATTGCTATCTTATAGCGATAGCCTCTAGACTCTACTCCTAATATAGCTTTCTAGAGTATAAACCTTAGTTAGAGGTATTAGACCTCTAAAGATCCTATTAATTAGTTTCTTAGAGAGAGCTAGGAGTAGGAGAGGTAGGAATAAGAAGTATTATTAACTTAAGGTGCCTTCTCTTCTCTAACTTATTAGTAACCTTCTAGGTTAGATACCTATATAGCTAGTACTAGTCCTACCTTTTATAAAAGTCTAAGGAGTTAGCTAGTTAGAAGTATCTATAGTAGTATCTATTCTCTTTCTTCTACTATAGATAATCTTAATATTTTGTTCCTTACTAAGTATTCGCCTTCTAAATATCGAGTATTAGAAACGTATATAATAAGCTATCGATATAAAGGTATATAGTAGCGTATAGAGCCTTAGTTACTAATAATAGAGTAAGGTTAGAAACTAATTACTACCTTTGTTTAGTTACGAAGCGAAGCGTATAATATATATATATGTACGTTATATATAGCTTAGCTTACTAGCCTAGCTATCTAAGCCTATAGCTTAACTATCTAGTATTATTTGCCTCCTTCCTCTATAAGGGTCGTCTCGATACTTAGACTACTCCCTACTTATATAGGGTAAGTATTAGCCCTTTATAGTCTACTCTATAAGTAGCTTCTCCCTTCTATAAACTTCTCTCTATACTAGAGTAGTACTATAAATTATATCTTAGTTATAACCCGCGTAATATAACTTCTTTATTATTATTATGCGACGCGTGTTATAAATATACTTAACGCCTCTAATTAGTCCTAGTATAGATTACCTATAATAATAGGGAGCTTCTACCTATAGAAAGCTTCTATAGTAGAAATAGCGCGTAGGTATAAATTCTACTCTATATACGCTATATTTCTAACCTTTTTTCCTTCTATATTAAATTATTAGTATGCCTCCTAAGGGTTCTAAGCGCGCTACTAGCGCTCTACTAGCTACCTCTAATAAGCCTACACGCGCTCTACCTACTCTAAATACGCCTTCTAGCTACTATACTTATAGTAAGGAGCTCCTTATTAATAACTATAAGTATTATGCCTAATATATTAGCCTTAAGCGTAAGTATTACCTACTCTAAATATATAAGATACGTAGCTAACTCTACCTTAGAGTATAAGTAATATAATACGTATTTTAAATTAGAGTAGTAGTAGTGTTATAACTAGTATATATATTTGTACGCTCTAGATATATACTTCTCTAGCTTAGCGTAACTACTAATTAAGCTTATAACTATAGTAAGAATAACTATACCTATATTTTAATAAACTAGGCTATAGTAGTAGAGTATAATATTATACTCTATATACGCGCTAAGGCTAAGTATATTAGGCGCGACGCTAGTATCTTAGAGGCTAACTATAAGGCCGCCTAGTAAGTATTTCTAGATACTACTATAAACTAGTATAAGCTACTTAAGGTATATTTCTTACCTACTTATTATATACTATAAGTATAATCTTTAGGTACTAACTATCTATAGAGGCTATAGTATAATTATAACTCTATCTCTTAGCGCTATCCTACTATTATAGCTAAGAGTAAGTATACTACTAGCGCCGCGTAAGTAGGTAGTAATACCTAAGCTATTGCCGCTATAGTATAGAAAACCTAGACCCTAGTTAGGCTCTTCGAACTTAGTCGCGGTATAAGTCTATAGGCCTATTACTTACTTATTATGTACTAACCTCCTACTAGTTCCTTAAGGCCCGCGTACCTACTACTAACCTTAATTATACTAATACTACTATAAGTAGGCTCTAGGCCCGCTTCGATAATAAGATAGAAGTAAGCTTATTCTATAAGTATCCTTTACTAGATCGTTATATACTAATCTCTTACTAGGAGTATAAGGGACTTATAGGCCTTCTAGGTCCTAAGGAGAATAATAAGGAGGATAATAAGATAGGAGAGAGTAGAAGGTAATAAAGAGTAGCTCTACTCTAGATATCCTTAGAGGATAAGTAGCTCTAGCTATAAGTATACTTAGCTCCTACACTCTACCTAGGGCTATAGTATAGGTAGCCTATAATATAGTTTTCCTTCTAGGCTTACTTCTTCTATTTCTCTTTACCTAAGCTCTTATTACTCTTCTTCTATACTAAGTATACTTCGATTAGGTTCTTTAAACTCTTATAGTCTGCCTTATTAACCTAGAGGTTATAGTCTTCTAGCTACTCCTTCTATTATACTAGGTACTAGTATATACTACTATATACTCTAGTACCTCTAATAGCCTTAATCTTCTACTCGCTATCTTCTTTAGTAAGAGATATAGGATAGGTAGGCTCCTTACCTACTTAGCTATTCTATAGCTCTAATAGCGAGATATAGAAGATATTATAGATCTAGTACTAAGTAGGTAGTACTAAGTAATAAGCCTAATTACTAATTACGTTAAGTATCTAGAAAGGTCTAATAAACTAGGCTGCTATTTTCTTCTTAGGTACTAGTAGTTATAAGTTCTTAGTCGATAGTAGTACTATATTACCTATAGAGTATACTTAGCGCTTATACTATATATTATAGTACTTTACTTACTAGTTTACTATCTATCGCTAATTCTCTTTTAGCTTTTTAGTTATATTATATAGCTACTACGTACGCTCTATAGTAGCTAGTATTCTCCTCTTAGTAGACTTGTCCTAAGGCGCTAGTATTAGAGAAGGTTAGAAACCTAGTACTATCTAGAAAGGTAATATACTAGTAGTAGTATTATTATATATATTACTTATATACTTAGCCTATAGTAATAGCTCTACCTAGTTATTCTACTTATTATTATAGTAATACTAGAGATACTATTCTAGAGTCTAATTTGCCCGCTCTATTTAGCTATCTATTTATAGGTAAAATGCTATACTAAGCTTATACTTTAGCTACGCCTTATATATAAAGTCGCTCTAGTACTAGCTAGTAAAAACGCTACTCTAATCTAAGAGTACGCCTTTAGGTATACTAAAATAGCATACGACCTCGCGTACTAGGATATTTACTAGCTCTACGCTAGTATATATCTTATTAGTTAGGACGAAGATTACTATTTTAGAGAACTTATCGATAATTACTAGGATAGTATTATATATATAGCTAAGGAGCTTACTTAGAGGTAGGTCTATAATAAAGTCTATTATAATTTCCTACTATAGCCTATTAGGTAATAGTAGAATATACGCTTTATTATATCTATAATAGTATCTATTTTTTATTATCTAGTATATATAGTAGGTTTGGATATAGCTATTAACTTTTTTTACTATCTCTAGCTACTAATACTTCCTTACTAGTAAGGTAAGAGTATAGTCTCTTCTAAAGTAGCTAGCTAATAGGTCGTCGTAGTATAAGTATAGTAGCTACGCCTTTAATACTTCGTTACTTAGAACCTAATTGTAACTCTCCCTATACTAGACGCTATACTTAAATTTCTAGTCCTTACTAGTACTTTTAGGGCGCTCTAAGGCTACTTATAGCTTATATAGTAAGGTCTCTAAGTTACTTAAGACGCTACCTATTAGAGTCTCCTTCTAGATTACTACCTTATAAATAAAGGCTAATAGCGCTACTATAGGTTAACTCTCCTTAAGCTAGAGTAGAAGCTCTATACTCCTAGCCTACTATATATACGCAACCTAGATATAATTTATAATAGGGTTATTAGTCTGCCTACCTTCTTATCTCTAGAATAATAGCTTATTCTTTAGATTTAGAAAGAGTATATTTACTACTTATATAGTAGGTATATAGTCTATTAAGAACGTATGCGATAGGCTATCGATATAAAGGTATGTAGTAGCGTATAGAGCCTTAGTCTCTAATAATAGAGCAAGGTTAGAAACTAATTACTACCTTCGTTTAGTTACGAAGCGAAGCGTATAGTATATATATATATACGTTACGTATAGCTTAGCTTACTAGCCTAGCTATCTGAGCCTATAGCTCGACTATCTAGTATTATTTGCCCCCTTCCCCTATAAGGGTCGTCTCGATACTTAGACTACTCTCTACTTACGTAGAGTAAGCGTTAGCTCTTTATAGTCTACTTTATAAGTAGCTCGCTCCTTCTACGAACCTCCCTCTATACTAGAGTAGTACTATAAATTATATCTTAGTTATAATCCGCGTAATATAACTTCTTTGTTATTATTACGCGACGCGTACTATAAATATGCTCGACGCTTCTAATTAGTCCTAGTATAGGTTGCCTATAACAATAGGGAGCTTCTACCTATAGGAAGCTTCTATAGTAGAAATAGCGCGTAGGTATAAAGTTTGCTCTACGTACGCTACTTTCCTAACTTTTTTCTTCTATATTAAATTATTAGTAATACCTCCTAAGAGTTCTAAGCGCGCTACTAGCGCTCTGCTAGCTACTCCTAGCATATCTATACGCGCCCTACCTACTCCTAACACGCCTTATAGCTACTATACTTATAGTAAGGAGCCCCTTATCGACGACTATAAGCGTTATACCTAATATATTAGCCTTAAGCGTAAGTATCGCCTACTCCGAATATATAAGACGCGTAGCTAACTCTACCCTAGAGTATAAGTAGTATAATACGTATTTTAAGTTAGAGTAGTAGTAGTATTATAACTAGTATATATATTTGTACGCCCTAAGTATATACTTCTCTAGCTTAGCGTAACTACTAATTAAGCTCGTAGCTATAGTAAGAATAACTATACCTACATTCTAATAAACTAGGCTATAGTAGTAGAGTATAATATTATGCTCCGCGCCCGCGCTAAGGTAGAGCGTATTAGGCGCGACGCTAATATCTTAGAGGCTAACTATAAGGCCGCCTAGTAAGCATTCCTAGATACTACTACAAACTAGCGTAAGCTACTTAAGGTATATTCCTCGCCTATATATTATATACTATAGGTATAACCTTTAGATACTAACTATCTATAGAGGCTATAGCGTTACTATAACTCTATCCCTTAGCGCTATCCTACTATTATAGCTAAGAGTAAGCGCGCTACTAGCGCCGCGTAAGTAGATAGTAATACCTAAGCTATCGCCGCTATAGTATAGAATACCTAGGCCCTAGTTAGCCTCTTCGAGCTTAGTTACGCTATAAGTCTTTAGGCCTATTACTTACTTATTATATACTAACCTCCTACTAGTTACTTAAGGCCTATATACCTACTACTAACCTTAGTTGTACTAATGCCGCTATAAGTAGGCTCTAGGCCCGCCTCGATAATAAGAAAGAGGTAAGTTTGTTCTACGAGTATTCCTTACTAGATCGGCGCATACTAATCTCTCGCTAGGAGCGTAAAGGCCTTATAGGCCTTCTAGGTCCTAAGGAGGATAATAAGATAGAGGAGGTAGAGGGTAATAAAGAGTAGCCCTACCCTAGGTACCTTTAGAGGATAAGCGGCTCTAGCCGTAAGTATACTTAGCTCCTACGCCCCGCCTAGGGCTATAGTATAGGTAGCCTATAATATACTTTTCCCTCTAGGCTTACTTCTTCTATTTCCTTTTACCTAAGCTCCTCTTACTCTTCTCCTACGCTAAGTATACTTCGATTAGGTCCTTTAAACCCTTATAGTCTACCTTATTAATCTAGAGGTTATAGTCTTCTAGCTGCTCTTTCTACTATACTAGGTACTAGCGTATACTACTATATACTCTAGTACCTCTAATAGCCTTAACCTTATACTTACTATCCTCTTCGGCGAGGAGTATAGAATAGGTAGGCTCCTTACCTACTTAGCTGTTCTATAGCTCTAGTAGCGAGGCGTAGAAGATATTATAGATCTAGTACTAGGTAGGTAGTACTAAACGATAAGCCTAATTACTAATTATATCGAGTACCTAGAAAGATCTAATAAACTAGGCTGCTATTTTCTTCTTAGGTACTAGTAGTTATAAGTTCTTAGTCGATAGTAGTACTATATTACCTATAGAGTATACTTAGCGCTTATACCGCGCGTTATAGTACTCTACTCGCTAGTTTACTATCTGTCGCTAATTCTCTTTTAGCTTCTTAGTTACGTCGCGTAGCTACTACGTACGCTCTATAGTAGCTAGTACTCTCTCCTTAGTAGACTCGTCCTAAGGCGCTAGTATTAGAGAAGGTTAGAAACCTAGTACTACCTAGAAAGATAATATACTAGTAGCGGCATTATTATATACGTTACTTATATACTTAGCCTATAGTAATAGCTCCGCCTAGTTATTCTACTTATTATTATAGTAATACTAGAGGTACTATTCTAGAGTCTAATTTAGCCGCTCTATTTAGCTATCCGTTTGTAGGTAAAACGCTATACTAAGCTTATACTTTAGCTACGCCTTATATACGAAGTCGCTCTAGTACTAGCTAGTAAAAACGCTGCCCTAATCTAAGAGTACGCCTTTAGGTATGTCGAAATAGCGTACAACCTCGCGTATTAGGATATTCGCTAGCTCTACGCTAGTATATATCTTATTAGTTAGGACGAAGATTACTATTTTAGAGAACCTATCGACAATTACTAGGATAGTATTATATACGTAGCTAAGGAGCTTACTTAGAGGTAGGTCTATAATAAAGTCTATTATAATTTCCTACTATAGCCTATTAGGTAATAATAGAGTATATATCTTACTATATATATAATAGCATCTATATTTTATTATCTAGTATATATAGTAGGTTTAGATATAGCTATCGACTTCCTTTACTATCTCTAGCTACTAATACTTCCTTATTAGTAAGGCGAGAGTATAGTCTCTTCTAAAGTAGCTAGCTAATAGGTTGTCGTAGTATAAGCGTAGTAGCTACGCCTTTAACGCTTCGTTACTTAGGACCTAAATATAACTCTCCCTATACTAGACGCTATACTTAAATTCCTAGTTCTCGCTAGTACTGTTAGGGCGCTCTAAGGCTGCTTATAGCTTACGTAGTAAGGTCTCTAGATTGCCTAAGACGCCGCCTATTAGAGTCTCCTCCTAGGTTACTACCTTACAAATAAAAGCTAGTAGCGCTACTATAGGTTAACCCTCCTAAGGCTAGAGTAGAAGCTCTATACTCCTAGCCTACTATATATACGCAACCGAGATACAATCTATAATAGGGTTGTTAGTCTACCCGCCTTCTTATCTCTAGAATAATAGCTTGTTTCTTAAAGTTAGGAGGAGCGTGTTTGCTACTTATATAGTAGGTATATAGTCCGCGTAGTAAGAAGGTCTATTAGCTAGGTTTTTAGTCCTCTTATTATACTTAATAGCGAAATCGAACCTTAATAAGTATATAGCCTACTAAGCCTAGTAGCTATTTAGCTACTTTATACCTATAAAACCGCGAAGATTATTATAGTCGGATAGTACGCGAATCGCCTATAGTGCGCCTTTAAGGTAGTAGCGCTATGTCTTAAAGCACTCGACGATTACTAGCAGCTCCTAATTATAGGTCTTATAGTTCCGTTCTACTAGAGTAAGCTTCTAAGAGTAGAAGGCGATAGGGTGCTAATAAGTAGTATCCTCGCCTACGAAGAGCTAGAAGAGGATACTACTTAAGGCGAACTTAGAGACATCTGTCTCTATCTTAATTAGGAGCTTAGGGTCGTAATACTAGAGAATTAGAGTAGTAGTAAAGGCTACTATTAGCGTATAAAACGTAGCTTCCTTAGGCTCTTCCTATAGGAATAGACTACCCTTCCCTTTACTTATTATAGTAAGCGGTACTACTATCCTTAAGTAGTTCTTAATAAACTGCCTATAGAAGTTAGCGAAGCTAAGGAAACTCTAGACTTCCTTAAGGGTCTTAGGTACTAGCTACTCTTTAACTACGCTAAGCTTACTCCTATCTATCGACACGCTAGAGCTATTAATAACGAAGGCTAGGAACTCTAGTTAGTAGGTATAGAACTCGCATTTCTTCTAGCTAGTATAGAGGGCGTATTTCTGTAGCTACTCTAATATAAGGCGTAGGTACTAAGTATACTCTTCGCGTAAGTCGCTATAGATTAGGATATTATCTAGATATACTATATAGTAGACATTAATAAGGCCTATAAGAGCTTAGTTAATATATGCCTAAAAAGTTGTAGGAGCGTTAGTTAGCCCGAATAGTATTACTAAGTACTTAAAATAGCTATAGCGTATATAAAATATAGTCTTCTAGCGGTCGTCCTCCTTAATTAGGATCCTATAGTATATATCCTTTAGGTCTAACTTAGAGAACTATACTACCTGCCTAAGCCGCGTAAGCATCTTATCTATAAGAGGTAAGGGGTATTAGTCTTTAATCGAGATCTCGTTTAGCCCTTAGTAATCTATATATAACTATATAGTAATATCCTTCTTAGGAATAAATAGAATAGGAGTACCCGCCTTACTAGTACTACGCTAGATCTAACTATTCCGAAGGGCCTAATCGAGATATTCCCGAAGTAGTTTAAGCTCTACTCCTAATAGATTATATAGAAGGCGAAAAGGCGGCTTCTTACTAACTTATAATATAATAGTATACTCCGCGCTATTAACGCGCTTAAGCTTAGCTATACTCTTCTTATTAGTAAATATATTAGCGAAGTCCTTAAGTTCGTCGAGAAGAGGTACTAGTCCTACTATTATACTAGTAGCGACTACGAACATATAAGATTTAGTCTTTAGTAACTAATAGAAGCGCCTAGCGTTAAGTATACGTATTATAGATAACACGCTACTATAACGCTACTTATCTATGTCGCTATATATAATAATAGCCTACTAGCGCCTCTAAGGCCGCCCTAGTAAAACTAGCGCTCTAGGTATATCTAAGGCGAAGAATATACCCTACGTATGCTTCTTATATCTAGTACTATCTGCTAGTCGGATCTTAAGCTAATATACGCTATAATAATAGCCTTTCTTCCCCTAGAACGAATCTATAGTAGGAAGAGGCACGCTTGCGACTTACTTAAGCCTATGCTATAAGACGTAAGCTTAAGACATAATATTAATATCTACGTAATTATTAAGTAATATGTCTGTCTTAACTTCGTCTCCTTCTATAATAATAACTACGCTATATAGGCGCTTTGTAGGTACTAGAGCTACGTCTAGACCTAGGTTATATTCCCTTATAGTCGAGGCTATAGAAGGGCTCCTCGACTAATAACTAGCCCTTACCCGACATACTACTACTTGCTTCTTATATAGTAAGTAGGCCTAGGTATAGTATTAAGCCTTTATAGGCTCTACTACTTCTACCTTATAGGTAGAAGCTGTTGTCTCCTTCTTTAGGGCACGACAATCCTATGCCTAATAGCTAGGTTTACTATAGTTATAATAGTTATTATTCTTATTAGCTCCTCTACTACTATTCCTAGTAGGTAGAGGCGGTAGTAGCTTCTAGGAATCTCCTCCAGAGTTCTTACTATCGCTCTTATTAGGCTTCTTATAGTCCTATTAGTTATAAGGTTTACTAGCAGTATACTTATACGTAGTACGCGAGCCTCTTACTCCTACTTACTTAATCTAGGTTGCTAGAGAGATTAATTCGTCCTAAGTCTTTAGCGCTTAATAGTAGACTATAATAGCCTCGCCTAGGGTATCCTATAGCTTTATAAGTAAGTATTATATACGTTATATAGGCGTATAGAGTCCTATTTGTTCCTCTAGCGTAGCTAAGTATATAGTAAAGGACGAGGCACTCTACTTTTCGCTCTACTTAGCGCTCTTATACTATTAGGCGATAGTAAGCCTATAATTAGTAGGATCTTCGACTATATCTACTATCTCCTAGTAAAACATCTCCTAGGTATAGTCTAGCGCTAGGTTCGAGACCTTATACTTATTATACTATGTCTCTAAGGTATCTCCTTCGAGGAATATACTCGTATATATAATCTACGCGTACGTATTACTATAGGCCTAGCCTAATAATACGAATACCTTCTCTAAATAGCAGATAAAGGTTCTTGCTTCCTTTAGCGTCTTACTAGAGAACTTCGATAGAGGTTTAAGGCGTAGGCTACCTAAGCTACGCGTAGGTATAGTAGGTAAGTTAGCTAACTACGTAGATAATATAGTTGCTACCTCTATAGCCTAGAAACCTACTACCTATAGGCGCTTATAACGCGCTACGTCTACTTAGAAGTTATAGAGGCGTTACTCCTTATCTAGTGCTACCTACTCTTACTTAAGATAAGCTATCTCCTTATCGACTATCTCCCCTACTTCGAGCTAGTCGCCTCTAGCCTCCGCGTTATATTAGCGCTACGTATAAGTAGGCGTAGAGCCTACTTAGCTAGGAGGAGGGATACTAGTTATTATAAGTACTCTATAGGCTATAACTAAGGTAGAGTAATTAGAATTAAGAATGTATATAATAGGCTATCGATATAAAGGTATATAATAGCGTATAGAGCCTTAGTCTCTAATAATAGAGTAAGGTTAGAAACTAATTACTACCTTCGTTTAGTTACGAAGCAAAGCGTATAGTATACGTATACGTACGTTATATGCGGCTTAGCTTACTAGCCTAGCTATCTAAGCCTATAGCTCGACTATCTAGTATTATCTATATAGTAAGAAGGTCTATTAGCTAGGTTATTAGTCTCCTTATTATACTTAATAGCGAAATCGAACCTTAATAAGTATATAGCCTACTAAGTCTAGTAGCTATTTAGCTACTTAACGCCTATAAAACTATAAAGGTTATTATAGTCGGATAGTATACGAATTACTTATAGCGCGCCTTTAAGGTAATAGTACTATATCTTAAAGTACTCGACGATTACTAGTAGCTCTTAATTATAGGTCTTATAGTTCTATTCTACTAGAGTAAGCTTCTAAGAGTAGAAGGCAATAAGATACTAATAAGTAGTATCCTTACCTACAAAGAGCTAGGAGAGGATACTACCTAAGGCAAACCTAGAGGCATCTATCTCTATCTTAATTAGGAGCTTAGAGTTATAATACTAGAGGATTAGAGTAGTTGTAAAGGCTTTTATAAGCGTACGAAATATAGCTTCTTTAGGCTCTCCCTATAGGAATAGGCTCTCCTTCCCTTTAGTTATTATAGTAAGTAGTACTACTATCTTTAAGTAGTTCTTAATAAACTACCTATAGAAGTTAGCAAAGCCTAGGAAACTCTAGACTTCCTTAAAGGTCTTAGTTACTAGCTACTTCTTAACTACGCTAAGCTTACTCTTATCTATTAATACGCTAGAGCTAATAATAATAAAGCCTAGAAACTCTAGTTAGTAGGTATAGAACTTATATTTCTTCTAGCTAGTATAGAGGGCATATTTTCGTAGCCGCTCTAATATAAAGCGTAGGTACTAAGTATACTCTTAGTATAAGTTACTATAGATTAGGATATTGTCTAGATATACTATATAGCAGATATTAATAAGGCCTATAAGAGCTTAGTTAATATATGCCTAAAGAGTCGTAGGAACCTTAGTTAGCCTAAATAGTATTACTAAGTACTCGAAATAGCTATAGCGTATATAAAATATAGTCTTCTAGTAGTCGTCCTCCTTAATTAGAATCCTATAGTATATATTCTTTAGGTCTAACTTAGAGAACTATACTACCTACCTAAGCTATATAAGCGTCTTATCTATAAGAAGTAAGGAGTATTAGTCTTTAATTAAGATCTTATTTAGCCCTTAGTAATCTACGTATAACTATATAGTTATATCCTTCTTAGAAATAAATAGAATAGGAGTACCTACCTCGCTAGTACTACGCTAGATCTAACTATTCTAAAGAGCCTAATCGAGATATTGCCGAAGTAGCTTAAGCTCTACTCCTAATAGATTATATAGAGAGTAAAAAGATAGCCTCTTACTAACTTATAACGTAATAATATACTCTATGCTATTAACGCGCTTAAGCTTAGCTATATTCTTTTTGTTAGTAAATATATTAGCGAAATTCTTAACTTTATTAGGAAGAGGTACTAGTCCTACTATTATACTAGTAGCGACTACGAATATATAAGATTCGGTCTTTAGTAACTAATTAATACTAGATAGTAGGACTATAGGCTTAGATAGCTAGGCTAGTAAGCTAAGCTATATATAATATATATATATACGTATATTATACGCTTCGCTTTATAACCAAATAAAAGTAGTAATTAGTTTTTTCTAACCTTACTCTATTATTAGAGACTAAGGCTCTATACGCTACTATATACCTTTATATCGATAGCTTATTATATATATTCTTACTAATAAAAACGCCTAGCGTTAAGTATATATATTATAGATAATACGCTACTATAACGCTACTTCTCTATATTACTATATATAATAATAGCCTACTAGCGCTCTAGGTATATCTAAGGCGAAGAATATACTCTATATATACTTCTTATATCTAGTACTATCTACTAATAAGATCTTAAGCTAATATACGCTATAATAATAGCCTCTCTTCCTCTAGAACGAATCTATAGTAGGAAGAGGCACGCTTATAACTTACTTAAGCCTATACTATAAGATATAAGCTTAAGATATAATATTAATATCTACGTAATTATTAAGTAATATATCTACCTTAACTTCGTCTCCTTCTATAATAATAACTATGCTATATAGGCGCTTTATAGGTACTAGGGCTACGTCTAGACCTAGAGTATATTCGCTTATAGTCGAGGCTATAGAAGGGCTCCCTAACTAATAACTAGCTCTTATTCGACGTATTACTACCTACCTCTTATATAGTAAGTAGGCCTAGATATAGTATTAAGCCTTTATAGGCTCTAATACCTCTATCTTATAAGTAGAAGCTATTATCTCCTTCTTTAGGATATAATAATCCTATGCCTAATAGCTAGATTTACTATAGTTATAATAGTTGTTATTCTTATTAGCTCCTCTACTACTATTCCTAGTAGGTAGAGGTAGTAGTAGCTTCTCGGAATCTTCTCTAGACCTTTTACTATTACTCTTATTAGGCTTCTTATAGTCCTATTAGTTATAAGGTTTACTAGTAGTATACTTATATATAGTATACGAGCCTCTTACTTCTACTTACTTAATTTAAGTTATTAAAGAAATTAATTTGTCCTAAGTCTTTAGCGCTTAATAGTAGACTATAATAGCCTTACCTAGAGTATTATGTAGCTTTATAAGTAAGTATTATATATATTACATAGGCGTATAGAGTTCTATTTATTCTTCTAGCGTAGCTAAATATATAGTAAAGGATAAGGTACTCTAATTTTCGCCCTACTTAGCGCTCTTATACTATTAGGCGATAATAAGCCTATAATTAGTAGGATTCTTAACTATATCTACTATCTCCTAGCAAAATATCTTCTAGGTATAGTCTAGCGCTAGGTTCGAGACCTTATACTTATTATACTAGGTCTCTAAGGTGTCCCCTTCGAGAAATATACTCGCGTATATAATCTACGTATATATATTACTATAGGCCTAGCCTAATAATATAAATACTTTCTCTAAATAGTAGATAAAGGTTCTTACTTTCTTTAGTATCTTACTAGAGAACTTCGATAGAAGTTTAAAGTATAGGCTACCTAAGCTACGTATAGGTATAGTAGGTAAGTTAGTAGATAACGTAGATAATATAGTCGCTATCTCTATAGCCTAGAAACCTACTACCTATAGGCGCTTATAATACGCTATATCTACTTAGAGGTTATAGACGCGTTACTTCTTATCTAGTACTACCTACTCTTACTTAAGACGAGCTATCTCCTTATCGACTATCTCTCCTACTTCGAGCTAGTTGCCTATAGCCTTAGCGTTATATTAGCGCTACGTATAAGTAGACGTAGAGCCTACTTAGCTAGGAAGAGAGATACTAGTTATTATAAGTACTTTATAGACTATAACTAGAATAGAGTAATTAGAATTAAGAACATATATAATAAGCTATTAATATAAAGGTATATAGTAGTATATAGAGCCTTAGTCTCTAATAATAGAGTAAGGTTAGAAACTAATTACTACCTTCGTTTAGTTATAAAGCGAAGCGTATAATATATATATACGTACGTTACGTATAGCTTAGCTTACTAGCCTAGCTATCTAAGCCTATAGCTCGACTATCTAGTATTAACTATTCTCTAAGGTTAAGCCTAGCGCCTCTAGAACTAGATAGTATATAAGTCTATATTATACCTATTTAAGCTCTTTTTGCCTTATATAGAGGCCTCTAACCTAGCCTCGAGGCTATAAGAATCTACTATATAGTATTACTAAAGTAGATAGAGTAAAGGCTTAGTAAGAGTTCTATAACTAAGAGATTACTAAGATGCCTAATATAGGTCTGTCCTAGCCTAGTAGAGGGCTCTCTAACTCTTACTACTCTAACTCTTACTACTCTAACTCTCGCTATTCTAACTCTCGCTACTCTAACTCTTATTATAATAGTTAGAGTTCTTATCGTAGGTCTTATAGATCTAAGGGTAGCTATAAGTAGTATAAGTAATTAGGTAGGAATTCCTAGACTTCTAATAATAAATAAGATTACCTAAGGTAGTAGGTAGGCCTAGTAGATTATAATGCTACTCTCTAGTAGTAGTAATAATTATAGTTAGAAATAAAAAGCTACTTCTTTAACTAAAGCTACTCTACTACCTTCCTAAATTAGAGTCCTAGCTTTAGTTTAGTTAGACTGTTAGCAATTATGTTAGAGGTCTTAATATAGCTAATAAAGATAATACTCTTCTTATAGAGGTCTTGCTAGTAATAGTAGGCTATATTAATATACTTGAACCTCTTACTAGCGTATATATCCTTTACTAGGATAATTACTACTTATTTATCCTCGTATAGCTATACTATTAGTAAGCCTATAGCTAAATTTATCTCCTCTCTAATCTGTAGGCTCTAACTAATATACCTTTATATCTTTATATCTTAGAGGATCTAGTAGAAGAACTATAACTACTTTATATATCTTACTATTACTATATACTCTACCTCTATTATCGAGCCTACTATTAACTTTTACTTCTTACTAGCTTATAATACTAGTCTTCTAGTAAGTATAAACATATTCTCTAGTACTAAGATATAGTCTAACTTATCTATCGTATAATTTAAGTTAGAGTACCCTACGAGTATATCTTATACCTTTGCGTTATATATAATCCCTAGGTCCTTTAATAAGCATATATACCTTCTAAGCTTCTTTAGAGCTTACTAGTAGTACTTAGCTAGGTCTAATATATACTAGCTTAACCTTCTAAGTACAAATATAATATTAGGCCTAGTTAGAATACCTATATATATCTAGCTACTAATAGCTTTCTAGTACTCCCTTCTATTAACTCTAACGTCGTTAGGTCCTAATAGTCTAATTATATTATAGCTATCTAGAGGTAATTAGGTTAGATAGGCGCTCTCTACTAATATTATAAGCTTATCTAGTACCTTCTTAATATAGTACGTCTAGTCTAGGCGTAAGGTACTAGCTTTCTAGTCTCTAATAATCTTAATATTTAGTAGATAGGTTACTTTACCTAAGTCCTTAATCTTAAAGAATATCGCAAACTTTCTCTTAAACTAGTCTATATTAGCTATATTCTCTACTTCTATTATAATATCGTCTACGTATACTAGTACTATTAGTTTCTAGATAGAATATA
>JABBMZ010000196.1:0-27210 GCA_013403795.1 Teratosphaeria pseudoeucalypti
TAGAGGAAGTTTAACTTATAACTCTATCTAACTTAACTCGTTCTAAATTAGTATAACTAGTAGCGACTACCTATTATATTTCATTATAATAGTATAATCTAACCTTTAATAGGTATAAGATAGAGCTACTATCTACTTATTATAATAGTATTATATAAGATACTCTAAGTCTACTAGACTTTAGAGTAATCTAGCCTTAGTATCTAGCTCCTCCCTATTACTCCTATAGCGTACTACTAATATATCAAATACTAACTCGATTATAGACTTCTTACTAGAGTATATAGCTTTAGAGGACCCTATTAGAGATACTATTATCGAGAGTCTCTAGTAGTCTCCTAAGCTATTATACTAGAATTACTACTTTATTAAAGACTCCTTTAAAGATAGCAAGTTCGACAATTATAATACTCTATATCTCTTTCTTACTTATTAGAAGAAATTTAGTAATATTATAGAGATATTTAGAGTATTTAAGTATACTAAGTATAACTAAGACTGCGCCTTATACTAGTTAAGATATATAAGAGCTATACTACTAAAAAATAAGAACGTAGTTATATATTTACCTTCCGATATATACCTAATAATATATTCCTCCTATAGCTACTTCTATTATATAAATCTATTGCCTAGTATTAAGTGTAGGATCTCAAATCAACATCTTTTACTATATATAGGAGGTATTTATATATCTTCTCAATAATAATAAATAGCGAGAAGGTCAAATATTAAAATATATAGTATAGTATCTAGTATATTATCTTATATGCTATATAGTAGAGAGTAATAACAAGCTTCTTACTAGCTAAGATCTTATAGCTACTTTCGAGGCTATATTTATCTACTAAGATTTATAATTACTCGTAGAGTATAGGCTAGCAAACTCTTGTTAAGTCGAAGTAGTAATTAAGTAGTCTAAAGTATATTAACTATACCTTAGTATTACTATAGCTATACTCTAATAGACTAGTAATAATACCTAGTAGTTAATATCTCGATAGCGCGCGTAATTACTTATCCTTTATTACTAATTTAGCTACGCTTATAGCTACTATAATAATACTACTTATTATCTACTAAACGAGTAGTAAGTCGACTTTATACTAGTTATTGTTAGCTATAAGAATATAGTCTTAGTACTCTATATATAATATATAATATATGCGACGAGTAAAGGTTTTAATATTATACTAGGCTACGTTTAGTATAAAGATACTACTCTACTAGAAGAAAAAGCTGTAGTATCTAAGAATAACTACTTCTCTAAGCGTCTACTATATTTAGTACGATCGCTATAGAGCTAGTAGAGAGATAAACTAGTAACTCCTTGTAAGTTACTAGTAACAAAACGATCTCGTTAGTAAGTTATAATAAGGCGGAGGTACAGGCGTACCTCTTGCGCTCTAGCGTACCGGCTATAGCAGCTCGTATCTGCGAAGAGGCCTTGGCATAGGCCCAAGGACCCTTGTATCGTGTCTCTTATGGGGCCCTGGCCAGCCCACCCGCGAGCGTCCGACGTGCAACAAGCAAGGCGCAGCCCATATCGGCGAGCAGCGTGATGCTACCTTCTGTTGTTGTTCATGGTAGAAATCTAAGGCAGGAGAGACACCGAATATGGCCGCTGACAAGACCAACGGACGCCTTGCGGAGCTCGCAACAGCGTGTAAGACATCTGTTGACCAAATCGAAGATGTTTATCCCTGTACACCGATGCAATTTGGTACAATCGCGAGCTCCATGAAGCAAAAGGGCATATATGTCTACCTCTTCAAAATCGCCCTCCCTCCAACGACTGACGTAGAGCGGTACTGTGCCGCCCTTGATCAAGTAGTGGCACTGAATTCCATACTGCGCACGCGAATCGTTGATGACAGCGAGCTTGGCCTGGTTCAAGTGGTATTGAAGGATTCACGCCAGGAGCGTCATGTTGAGTCTTCCCAGCGCGAAACATCAAGTCGCACCGAGTTGGGAGAACGACTCTTCCGCTCAGAAATCACTGGAAATAGCTTGCTGCTGAGCATGCACCACGCCGTGACTGACCATTGGTCTCGGGAAGCGTTGCTCGCTGATGTCTGGATGATTTATAGCGGTCTGGCGCCCCGGGGCCATGCCCCTTTCAAGAAATTTGTCGAGCACTGCACCGCCATCGATAATAGCAAGGCCACAGCATTCTGGAGAGGCCGATTCAAGCGAGTGCCAGCCGTATTTCCGGCGAGCCGACCAGGAGCGCAGTCGCAGACATCTAAGTCGCTCCGTCGGGAGGTGCCAGTGAGCGGCTTTGGTGGGAGAGTTTCGCCTGCTCAGATGCCTTCATTCATAGAGGCGGCATGGGCTTTGACTGCGCGTGTTTACAGCAACAGCGACAGTGTTGTGTATGGATTCGTCTTCTCTGGTCGTTCACCTGGCCTTAACGGTATCGATACAACTCTGGGCCCCACGATCGCCACCATCCCTGTGCAAGTTGATCTGCTGCCAGGCATGACGGTCAGAGAAGTCCTCCAAAAACGCGCTCGTGAACGAAGAGAAGTTCAAATCCATGGGGCTCTCCAGTGGGGTTTGATGAGAATTCGTGCTGTCAGCGAAGAAGCACGCATGGCCTCAGAGTTCCAAACCGTGCTGCAAATCCACCATACGTTGGATTCGCAATCTGTGGACGATTACGGCTCCGTTGAACCATACAGTCTATGTCTCACGTGCGTACTTGTGAACGACGGCATATGGGTCAAGGCGGACTTTGACCCAAACGTTCTCTGTGAGATGCAAATGCAGCGCGTCTTGAACCAGTTCCAGCATATTTTGGGAGAATTGGTCGAAGCGCCCCAGAATGCTTCATTGGAACAACTACAGCTCCTCAACCCCTTTGACCATCGTGAACTTCTGGATTGGAACAAGACAGCCCCGGCGGCGATCGAAGAGTGCATTCATACCGTTTTCCTCACTCAAGCTTGCTTACGCCCCGAGAGCACGGCGGTCGAAGGCCCTGGTCAGATCATGACGTATGGTCTGCTCAAGAAACATTCTACTCGACTGGCCCGTGAGCTATTGCGCAGAGGGGTATTGCCAGGCGATGGCATCCCGTTTATTTTCGAAAAATCTGCATGGGCTGTCGTTACGATTCTCGGCATTCTGATGGCTGGTGGCGCATGCGTGCCGCTGGACCCAACATATCCAGAAATCCGGAAACGTACTATTGTATCGCTCACTGGAGCGCAACTCGTGCTAACTTCTCCCACGCTGCATGGCGCCTGCATCGGCCTTGCACCAGTGGTGCTGAGCGTGAGCGCAGAAACTCTGTCTGGATCAAATGCCGAAGATTTGGTCATGCCAACGATCTCGCCATCACAAGCGGCTTACTACATCTTCACAAGCGGCTCATCCGGGCTCCCGAAAGGCGTTGTGCTGACGCATACGAATTTGGTCTCTGCGCTCACCTATATAAGCCATCGTGTCCACTGGGGTCCGAATGTTCGGATCCTTCAATTTGCCGCGCATGTGTGGGATGCTAGTATCAAGGAGATCTTTGGAGCCTTAGCGTTCGGCGGATGTGTTTGCGTTCCATCTGACGATGAGCGCGAGGCGGACCTGGTTCACTTCATCAATTCGCGTAAAGTGAATTGGGCCTTTCTCACCCCGACAGTGCTTCGCACATTAAGCCCAGACGAATTGCCGAGCTTACAAACCCTCGTTTCTGGTGGTGAGCCGATCCAACATGATGCTCATATTATATGGGGCAGTGCTTTGCGTTTGTTTCATGCCTGGGGCCCATGTGAAGCAACCATATATAGCTCAGTGGGCGGGTTGACGCCGCAATCTCGCTACTCGGACAATATTGGCAAGGCTGTCGGATGCCGCATTTGGATCGTGGATCCCCGGGACATCACAAAGCTGGTTCCCATCGGTGGGGTCGGCGAGCTGCTTGTCGAAGGACCAGGCGTGACATCAGGGTATCTGAACGACAATGTGAAGACTCAAGAATCTTTCATCACTGTCTCTCCACCCTGGCATCCCTATTCTTCACATACGGTACGGATTTATCGCACGGGAGACTTGGGCAAGCACTACCCTGATGGAACAATATGCTTTGTCGGAAGGCGGGACAGTCAAATCAAGCTGCGCGGGCAGAGATTTGAATTGGGCGAGCTGGAAAATGTGCTTTCCAGTCATGCAGATGTTCAGGAGGCTTTCGCCTCCGTTCACATCTCTCCAAAGGGGCTGCAAGAGCTAGTAGCAGTCCTTCTGCTGAGAGACGCACGATTGCCAAAAGATGGAATCTTGCAAGAACTAAATTCCAGCCACCACGCCACTATCAACAACCATCTTCATTCCATTCGCAATGACACAAAGACCAAGCTTCCTTCTTACATGATACCAACGGCTTGGGTAGTAGTAGCTCAGATGCCGCGGACGGAGTCATACAAGCTAGATCGTACGTCGATCGGAAGATGGTTAGAAGGCAGGGACCTATCCCGTGCAAGGCTCGACTCGCAAACGAGCCTAGTCTCTGCAGCACTCGCTACGCCTAGTTCGACCAAGGAGGTACTCCTACAGTCAGTGTGGTCATCGGTGTTGGCCATACCGTCTACACACATTCGTCGTGAGAGTTCATTTGTTGGACTGGGCGGAGACTCAATTGCCGCGATGCGAGTGATAAGCAGATGCCGCAAATCAGGCATACATATCACCATGGCCGAGCTTTTGCAGAACGAGTCTCTCTCAACACTAGCAGCGAAGTGCAAATCTGTTCCTCAACCTCCGAAGCAGATCCAGGAGCAGGACCCAACAGACACACTGGCACTAGAACTTTACAGCAGAAGCCATACAAGCCTCCAAACATTCGAACGAATCGGCGTGACGTCGGCTGTGGGTGCCATATACAATTGCTCGCCCCTGCAAGAGGGCATCCTTCTCGCCCAAGTGAAGGGCGATGAAACAACTTACATGAACCGGGTCGTGGTCAGACTGACGTCGAAGAGCAAGCGCAACCCAGCGAATCCTGTGAAATTGACAAGTGCATGGTATGCAGTTTGTGCAGCTCACCCAATACTGCGGACTATCTTCACGAATTCTCTTAGTGATACCGGCAGGTTTCAGCAGCTTGTTCTGGAGCAAGCAGAGCCTTGGGTCTTGACAATTGATGATAGTGTACATGGTGACACGTCGAAATTCTGGTCAGGCTTCGAAAAGCCTACATTCGCTGCTAGCAGACCTGCGCATCGCTTGGCACTTGCCGTGGACAAAAGCTCGGACTGCGTCTATGCTGTGTTGGACATTAGCCATGCTCTCATAGACCCAGCGACATTGCGGATAATATTCGGAGACCTGTTGCAGGCATATGCAGGCCATCAGATGGAGGTGAATACCTCAGGATTCCCCAAATATATTGCCTGGACGCATAACCGACGAGGTTCTGCTGAATTGTACTTGAAGCAATTTCTCTCTGGTATCAGGCCTTGTTTGGTGCCAACGCTGCCCTACAAGCACAATTGTCTCCCCAGCAGAAGCGTGAGGAGAGTCGATGTTCCCTTCCGGAACGCCAGCGCACTGCGAGATGTCTGCGCCAAAGGAGGCATAACCGTAGCCAACATCGCCCAAGTTGCCTGGACAATGGCGCTCAGTGTGTTCACAGGCATGCGGCAGACCTGTTTTGGATGCATCTGCTCGACAAGGGAAATCGTGGAAGGAGCTCATGACGCTCCAGGTCCATTTTTGACCATGCTGATCTGCCGGTACGACTTGGCCCCGAGCACCACGATCATGGAACTTCTGACACAATCAAAAAATCAGTTCATTTGTGGCTTCGAGCATGCATCGTGTTCGTTGGGTGAGATGGGCGATTTCCTTGGCATGCGGATAGATTCGCTTTTCAACACAACCATGTCCATTGTGCCAAACTGGTCCGAAGACGTTGTCAAGTTTGAAGCCCTGAAACTCGAATTGTTGGCGCTGGAGGATCCTCAGGAGGTACAGTATTTTCCAAGCCTTCCGCATCCTGTACGAAACTCACGAGTGTATTGCAGTATACCATCGCGGTGAAAATGTGCTTTTCCAACAATGACTTCACAGCGTGGCTTGAACATCGACCTGCGCAAATTTCCGCAGAGACATGTGATCTCATGGGCTCGACATTTTCGGCAATACTCGCGTGCATTGTCGAAGACCAGAAGCAAACCACTGCCTCACTAGTAAGCAAAGTGTCCAGAAGCACGTCACCGGTTTCGGCATCATCCCTTGGAATCATGAAGCAGGCACGGCGCAAAGCGGCAATACAATGTGAAGTCGCCGAGCACATGATCGAGGAGATATTCCCTTGTACTCCATCTCAAGGGGAAGTCATGAAAGCGTCTGTTGCCGGTCCGAATCCAAATTTTACTCAGGTAATCATTGGGCCGGAATCTGGACTATCAGTCGAAAAGCTTTGTGCAGCCTGGGATGCGACCGAGGCTGCAATTCCAGCCTTACGTACTCGGATTGTGGCTCTGCCCGAAGTTGGGGACTATCAGGTGGTTCTGAAGTCGATGCCACGCCGGCAAACACAGGAAGACCTCGAACACCACCTGAACTGGGATTGTGGCGTCGGTGTGCGATATGGCGGGCCTCTGTGTCGATTTGCGCACACCACGCACTATGTCGTAGTGTCTTTGCATCATTCTATTTTCGACCGCTGGACGCTTCATCTTGTGTCTGAGTCTCTGGAAGCGGCTTGCCGTTCTCGGCCTGTGCAAAAATGCTCTTCGCTCGAGACCTTCGTCGATTCCCTATCAAGACTTCCGGAGGATTGCCAGAGTAGCTTTTGGCGACGCCGTCTTCGAGGTGCTGATCAAGCCTCCAACTTCCCGCCTGCACTAGCAGCTAGTGCTCCGTTCAATGCTCTCTCTTCGATAGTAGTGCGACTCGATATTCCGGCAGGCATTGAAGCGACTGCGGCGACCACTTTTCTTCGGAGTGCATGGGCGTTGTGCCTGTCTCGACTGGCAGGTTGTAGCCGCGTTCTCTTCGGCATACTTTCGAGCAGTCGCGAGGATCGACTCTCCGGCCTGGGTGACGTCGCCGGTTCGGTAGATGCAGTCGTACCATTCATCTTTGACGTGCAATCAGGAGCGACCACACAGTCGCTATTGCGCGATTGCCGGGCCTTGGAAGCTGAAATGCTGCCATTCATACACGCTGGTACCAAATGCATTACGGCGGCGAGCGAGGACGCATTCCTGGCCTGTGGGTTTCGAAACCTCCTGGTCACAAATGTTGATCTTGAGTCTCACAGCTCGACATCCATCCCTCTTAAACCAAATATGAAAGAACGTATCCAGCCCGGATGGGATCGCGTAGCCCTCACAACAAGATGTACTTGGGATTCGGCGGAACTCGAGGTCGAATTCATGTTCGATCAACGAACGATGTCCCAAGAACAAGTTCAAACGGTTTCAAGTCAATTTGCGCTTGCGATATCTCAGCTCAGTTTCCACGGAGATTCACAAATTTCACGACTTCAGACTCTGTGTTGCAACCATATGTCGCTTCTTTCGCAGTGGAATGCCCAGCGCCCAGTCATCGTGGATACCTGCATACACAATCAATTTCGCCGGATCGCACATCAACTGCCACACGCGCCCGCCGTGGAGAGTTGGGACGGTGAGCTCAGTTATAAGCAACTCGACCATCTATCCGACCGATTGGCGGCCAAACTTATAGAAAATGGTGTGAAGCTGGAAACGATGGTGCTAATTTTCCTTGAAAAGTCAACTGCCGCTGTAGTTGGGATCATTGGAGTTCTCAAAGCTGGTGGAATTTTGGTTCCGATGGATATCACCCAGCCAAGAGAGCGTTTAGCGGCAATCATTCGAGCCACTGGCGCAAGCATCGCACTCAGCTCGCCAAACATTTCGTGCGATGTCAAAGGCGTTGCGCCTGCCGTCACCATTATCCACATCGACATCAATCGCATCCATGCCTTGCCTCACCGAGTTGTACCGACAGACTTCACAGCACTGCCGTCAAACACAGCCTACATTATCTATACTTCTGGATCAACGGGTACACCCAAGGGAGTAGTTGTGTCTCACGGGAGTATAGCTACCAGTACTCATCATACTCGCTGCACGGTCGGCGTCGGTGCAGAGACCAGGACGTTCCAATTCTCAAATTTCATTTTCGACAGCGGCTTTGGGGACGTATTTCTAACTCTGACATCCGGTGGCTGCTTGTGTGTACCCTCGGAGAGTGAAAGGTTGAACGACATCTCCGGAGCTATCAACCGCACGCGGTCCAACCTCACATTGATCACGCCATCTGTCGTGAGTATCATCTCTCCGCAACAGGTGCCAACTCTACGCACGTTGCTCGTTGGCGGAGAACCTATGACAAAGGAGATTGTGGAGCAATGGAGCGCTCAAGTCCAATTGATTAACATCTACGGCCCCTCTGAAGCTGCGATCTGGTCTAGCTGCTCCACTGATGTGAAAGCCAACTCCCGGCGGCGTTTTGATAACATTGGCAGCCCGCTCGGATGCCGCTATTGGGTTGTTCATACACTGGACCACAATAGGCTTGTACCAATTGGTAGTCCTGGCGAGCTTCTGATCAATGGTCCGACTGTTGCGCAAGGATATTTTAACGATCACCAGCAAACAGCAGCTGCTTTTGTGGACTCACCTGCCTGGACTCAAAACTTTGAATCACTGGATCTCTCTGATCGCTTTTACAAGACTGGTGACATAGTTGTTCAGACCGAAGATGGTTCTGTTGTTTACCAAGGCCGCAAAGACAGACAAGTAAAACTGCGAGGCTTGCGTATTGAGCTGCAAGAAATAGAATATCATTTGAGACGCATTTGCAAGCCAGGTTGGCAGCTGGTCGTCGAGCCGATATGTTCGAGCAGCCACCCTGGCGCGGAACCGAGTCTCGTTGCGTTTGTCACAACTCAGAAGTCCAGTCAAATGGCGCCTCTGACCCCCGAACACTATGTTCTTCCGCCGCTCACCAACGAGTTTACCCAAATCCGGCAGGACGCTACTTCTGCACTTCCTGGTTTCATGATTCCGAACATCTACGTGCATCTCAAGAGCCTGCCATTGACTTCCAGTGGTAAGATGGACCGCAGAAGACTACACGACCTGTACAATGCCTCAGCCGCGGAGCTTCTACTAAACGACCATGTGTTGCGCACCTCAGTATCTCCAACCACGGAGACTGAAATCAGAAATGATGCATTGAAGGACGAAGAGGTCATGATGCAACGACTCTGGGCGGACGTGCTTCATATTTCCAAAGACTCGATTCGTGCGACCGACGATTTCTTTGCTTGTGGGGGAAACTCAATTCGAGCCATGCGACTGGTGGCCGCAGCTAGAAGACACGGCAAAGCGATCACTGTCAAGGACGTATTTGAACGTCCGCTTTTGTCGGCTATGGCCTCAATGCTATCCAACACACAAAGTGACGATGCGGTTACGGGTGGTGCCAAACAAGATCTTGTTACGCGCCACCACGACATCTATGATCGTCTCGCTCGGCTTGCTCAGGACACACCATATTTTCGCTCGAGTAATGTGGAAAGTGTTGCTGAGGCGACGAGCATGCAAAGCTTCGCAGTGGCTGCAGGCCGACTCCCAGGGAAAGCCTATTTAAACCACTTCTCCATCCAGTTTCCAGGTGGACTGGACATGATTCGTCTACAAAATGCATGCAGACAAGTGAGGCGCCGTCACGAGATCCTACGCACAGTATTCGTACAGCACAGCACCACATTGTATCAGATCGTCCTCAGAGACGTGCCTGATGACTTTGCTAGGCCAAAGAATGAGTTTCGTCAAGGGTATATCCTTCCACGCTTTCGTCCATCCGGCACGGAGAGTTTATGTTACCGTCTGGACCTCGACATTCATCACGCTCTCTATGATGCCGTGTCTCTATCAACGGTCATACATGATCTCAGTGCTGCGTATAACGGCCGCACTCTACCTGCAAGAGCATCGTTCCATGAATGGATATCTTACACTTCATCACTGAATTGGTCCGAAGGACTTGTCTTCTGGAGTGACCTGCTTCGAAACTCTTCAATGACACATCTGGTGCCGCCAACGCCAAATAAACCCATTCGCGGCTGTGCAATCGATAAGTGGAAGGAAATTCGCATGGCACTTCCTCGATTGCCTAGATCCGTTGGCACTCTATCTACTCTTGTCAAAGCAGCCTGGGCTCAGGTGCTGTTTCAAGCACTCGGCGAATCAGACGTGACCTTTGCCGAGACCAGCGCCAACCGCAATCTACCATTCGCGAACATCGACCAAGTTGGTGGTCCATGTCTGAATCTGCTGCCAGTCCGGGCACGCATGAAGCCTGATATGACACTTTCGTGTCTCGTGATGCAACTCCAAAACCAGGCAAGCAGTGGAATTTTGTACCATCACATCGGGTTTCGAGAGATCATCAAGAAGTGTACAACATGGTCACCCTGCACTCGCTTCGGCTCTCTAATAGTATTTCAAAATCACGAGTCGACGGTCACTTCACTCCAATTTGGAGACTTGAATTGCATATTTGACGGCCGAGCAGCTATGGGAGACACACACGACCTTGTGATTGTCGCAACACCAGGCTTAGAGCATTTGACAGTGGAAATCCACTACTCTGTACGGACGTTCGTTGACGAGCAGATACAATGGCTATGCCAGCACCTTCTTGCAATCTTGGAAGACGTCCACATCAAACTGGACAAGAGTCTTGGCCAGCAGGGAAAGGACTATTTGCACGCAGTCGGGCCTTTCCCAGTGGTCCCAACCGCTGTAGCTTCATTGCACAATGATCGAAGCACTCGTCATTCAGGTACCACTCCGTCAGGTCGATCGCGAGAGATTGTCCAGCAGGCGTGGAAGGAGCTGGAGATAGGCGCGAGCGATGAAGACGAAGACACTTCGATGTTTGCGATCAAGTCTGACCTCGTCGATGCTATGCTACTATCAGAACACTACTATTCTTGCGGTTATCGAGTCACGACATCTTGCATTATCGATCATCCTACAAAGAGATTGCAGGCGGCCATGCTAGATTCTACAGTCAATCACACTACGATTGAAACGCAATAGTGAGGGGCATAGGGGGGTAGCCGTATAACGACTAAGCAAGCTAGCACGTTATATAGTTGCTGTATCTGGCTTCCTGTGTCTTCATACTCTCCTATCACCAAATGCTCCTTCTTGAGACCCGAAAAAACAGATTCGTTTCGATGAGTGAATCCTTCGGGAGACGTCACAAGGGGAGCGGAGAATGTACATCGACACTCTAGAAGAGCACCGTTCTCACATGCGTACTAGCGCCCTTTAATTCTATAGCAATCCTATAGCGCAGTCCCAAAACTCTCTCACTGCCCAGACTTCTCAAACAAGGAATAGCTTACGCCCCAAACCTTACTACCTTCCTACGTAAAAAGTTCCGCATAAGCTATATAGAAGACCTAATAACGCCTTAACTACCTCGCCGTCTTAAACCTAGCTCTATAGGTCTCCTCTAAATGTAGCTAAATCGCGCTTCGATTCTAGTTTATCGTCTATAACTACTTGTTATATATCTTAGTATAATACTCCTTATTTACCTACTACTACCTTACTAGCTTTAGATCTCTCTAGAAGAAATATAGAAGGTTCGTACTTAGTATTATACTACCTATAAAGAAATAGTTTGTTATCTAGCCTAGCTTAGAGTCGTAGGATATAGTTTTATAGTAAAGGATATATATAAATAACTTTCCTTCCTATTTAAAGAGTATTACGACTTTTACTAGTAGTAGCTCGTAGTTCTTTATATACTCGAAGATGTCGAATTAAGGAGGTTTCGACATAATGTATATAGGTCTTTATAGCGTAGATAGAAGTTACTCTATAAGGAGACTATAGGATAGGAACTAATATATTGATTATATTATTCTATTTATAGGTTATATCTACTCTATAGCTATATCTCTATATAAGTTAGGTAATTAGTACTATATAACTCTAGGGACAAGTATAGCTCTCTAAAGGGCTAACTAGACTATACTTTCTAATACTACTACTTAGGCTTATTAGTCCTTACGCCTTCCTATTATTAGTATAGCTAAAGCTACCTTACAAACTCTTAAAACTATAGCCTATTCTTTAGCTTTATTAGACTATTAGTAACTATCTCCTTCGTTAGAATATACTCTACTATAATCTTTCTTTACTACTATAGTTTCTTTATAAAGTTATATACTATATTAATATAGTTTGACTTTTTATAGGTATAGGCATCCTTAACTAGGATTAGAGCTACTTAATTATTGCCTATAATTCGGACTAGCCTAAATTCCCTTACTATATTAGAGTTAGTCTTAACTAATAGTTAAAAGGAGCTCTCTCTTACTAGCTCTATATAGTCTATTTCTCTAAGAAGAGCGGCTGGGAATTGTAATTACTTTATATATATATTTATAGCTATATACTTAGCTTCTATTATTAATATTACTATAGACTTTTATTTCTTACTTATCTATAAAACTAGCGATCTATATAGGAAGAAGATACTTCTAAGAATTAAGACTCTGTCTGCCTTATCTATAGTATAGTCTAAGTCTAAGTACCTAATAAGTTTTCCTCTACTCCTCCTAAATATAAGTCCTAAGTATTAGGATAATCTTAGGTATCTTAAAAGTTTCTTCTATACCTATAGATATAACTTAGTTAGGTCTAAAACGTATAAGCTTAGTCTTCCTATTATAAAGGCGATATCTAGTCTTATTATAACTATTAGCTATATCTAGGTACTATTTACGCGTTAGTACTCTTTCTTATTATATCTCTTATCCTCGAGCTTTAATAGCCTTAAAGACTTATAGCTATCTATTAGTAAGAGTTTAGGATACGCTATTTTCTTTACTATATTTATCTTACTTAAGCTCTCTTAAATAAAGTGTTCTTAATTAATTTTTAGAGTACTATTATTTCTATCTCTTATAATCCTTGTTCTAAGGATCTTATCTAGTTTACTAAGATCTTTAATTCTAAACACTTTTCCGAGTTCCTTCTTAAACTACTAAATATCTGCTAGGTGCGGTGCTATAATAGATATATTATCTATATAGATAAGAATTATAATGTTCCTTTCTCTATATATAAGTAGGTATAGGTCTATATCTAACTATTAGAAACCTATCTGCTCTTACTTTAAGACGTATAGTTTGTTCTAATCTCTCGCTACTTGCTTTAGTCTATATAAGCTTCTTATGATCTTAAGGACTATATTAGGCGAGTGCTCTACTCCTAGTAGCAGGACTATAAAGATATCTTCTTATAGGGTGCTCTCTATAAATATATTGTTTATATCTATTTAGTACAATTCTAGATCCTTCTTATAAATAGCTACTATAAATACCCTTATAGTATTATGCCTTACTATTAGTATAAAGGTCTCCTAGAAGTTAATCCCAAATTTCTAAGAGAAACCTCTTATAATAAGTCTTACCTTAAACCTATCTATTATCCTACTAATTAGTCTCTCAACGTTAAACACCTACTTAGAAATAACTAGGTTTGCTCCTTTTAGAAGAGTAACTAGTATCTAGGTATTATTACTTTCTAGTATAGAAAGCTCCTTCTAGATAGCTTGCTTCTATAGGTGTCCCTATTTAGGATCCTCTACTACCTACTTATATATTTTTAGGATTAGTACTTCCTACTTATATAAGATAATTAGCACTATTACTATAAAAGTAGTCTCTTTAATGTCCTTAAGTAACTTATTAACCTAGGTTAGGCTAGGGTCTAGGTCTATTATTATACTAAGGAATGCCTTATAATATTTAGATTTAGGTAGGTTATTATCTAACTCTCTTCCTCTCTTCGATAGTATAGAGGGTATAACTATACTATATAGTTTTAGTTCTAGTCTATACCCTTTATCTAAAATAGATCGTTGTCTCTTTCGTCCTTATCCTTCTAGCTAGGTCTTCAATATTTCCTCTTCTTAATCCTTCTAAAGATTAAGATCTTGCTCTTAGGCTAGTTCCCTATTTTCTTCTCCTTCTAAATCGTACATCTTCTAGTACTTATCTTTATTCTTTAGTAGAGGTAGAATTTATATAATAGGTTAACTTAAAAGTTAGGGCCTATAGTCTTTAAGCTCTTCCTATTTCTTTAATAGCCTCCCTACTAGGTTCCTTACTAGAGCTCTACTATTTTAATTAAGCTTAGGAATATTTAATTCTATATCCCCTCCTTTCTTATTCTTAAACTAAATAGTAGTATTATATGTCCTAATTGCCCTTATATTAGGTTCCTAGAATAGCTACATCTTTAATATATTAGGAATATACCTAATAAAGATAATATTATTGCCTCTGTTTATAAGCTTGTCTGATCTTATTCCTAATAGATAAGACCTAGAATTTATGTATATAACGGCTTTATATCCCTAGACCTTAAAATATAATACTAACGGCTTATTATCTATAAAAGCCTCTTCTAGGAAGACTTTAAAGCTATTAATCTCTCGTCTATTTAGTAAGGCATTTCTTATAACTATATATACCTTAAGTGCCTCTAGCTAGAACTTAATAGGCATATTACTATCCTTAAGTATTACCTTTATATATTCTAAGGTCTAAATTAATCTTTCTATAACCCTATTCTAAATTAAGTTATATACCTCTATTATATAGTATAAGATCCTAAACTTTTCCTCCTACTATTTTAGTAAGGTAAGAAGTTCTCTTACTCTATTACTCCTTACTACCCCAATCTAGTTCTCTAACTATAACTTAGCTTTTCTTTTCTATTCTTATAGGGTCGCTATAGCATCTTCTCTAGTTTTTAATAAGTAGGTCTACTTCTTTCTTAAGTAGTTGTCTACTATCTTAATCTACTACTTATAACCTAGCCTTAATACTAGTAGAGGTCTATAGACGTTAATTAAGACTAGAGTCAACCTCTAAGGTTTTCTTTCTATCTCCTTACCTTTATACCTCTTTATCTTTACTAATAAGTATACCCTATATAGCTAATATATCTTAGGAACTAGTATACTTTTCTTTAGGTTAGTAACTTTATAGAGATCTCTTAAGAGTCCTTCTCTAAAGTGTGTAAATCTCCTATACTATAACTCCTACTATAGTAGAACTCCTTTAGTAGTATAATAGGGGTAGTAGTTAGTCTATTCTATATATAGAATAGCCTTCTTAGAGAGGTTATTGTTAATTCGCTTAATAAATAGAACCCCTCCTCTTAATTTTATCTAAATAACTAGCTTCCTAGAATCTAAAATAAGTGTGAATTTTAGTAGCTAAACTCTAGATTACTAACTAAACCAACTTCATAACACTAGATCTACTCTAAAACTAGGTATAAATAAGACCTTTTCTAGTAAGATTTGCTTCCTTCTCTTACTCCCTACTACTACTATTCCTATATATATAGTATAGAGGTAGTCTCTACCTACTTTAATCTAGACCTTCCTTAGAAGAGGACTTAAGTCCCTAGATAGGAATAGCTAGTTAGTTATATATAATAAAGCATAGGAATTAAGTAGCTATTTAGAGGATAGATATTTGCCTTTTACTTCTATAGTAGAGTGTGCAACCTTATCTACTTCCTCCTCTAAGCTTAGGGATAACTATAAGTTTTAGGAGGTTAGTAAAGAATCTCTATCTTCTTAGGTAGCAAATACTTTCTTATAAGTCTTCTTTAATCTCTTCTTCTTTAGAGACCTAACCTTAAGGCTCAATTTCTTAATAATAGCCTTAAGCTTATCTCTATTAGGGATGACCTCCCTCTATTTCTTAGTAGAGAAGATCTCTTTTTAACTCTACTTATTTGCCTCGATTTTATAATCCTCTTTATAGTAGGGAGTTCTAGGTAGTCCTTAATAGAATCGTCTCCCTTATAGAGGGAATACTAGATTGATTCTTATCTTCCTTACTATCTAGTTAGCTTTTATCCTTTTCTTATAAATATAGCTATTTCTTATTATATTATCTGCTCTTACTTCTCTCTTAGGATGCCTAGGATATCTTATAGCTTTAAGTCTTACCTAAGGTTAATTCTGTCCCTAATTAATATAAATAAATCTAGGAGACCTATAAGAAGCTACTAAATCTTCCTCTCCTTAGTTTTGATTTCCTTAAACTAGGGCAAGATTACTACTACTCTCCTTATAATATTACTAAGATCTTGCTAAGCTTTATTAATAGTCTAGTCCTCCTATATTTCGAATATAGTATACTACTAAAGTAGACTCCTACTTGTCGCTTAAAGTCTTCTCTTATACTTTTCTTTAGCCTACGCCTAAAGTTCCTTTATATATTTAATCTCCTAGGTTATTTGTTAGTTATCTTCTAACATATAGATATACATCTTATAGAGAGCTATAGCATTATATTTCTTAAAAGATGCCCTTTTTATTAAGTTGTCTAATAACTCTAAGGATGTTATTAATATATACTCTAAAGGAGTTATCGCGGGTGTGTCTACTATAATCTTATCTAGGACCTAGTCTACTTACTTTAATATAAGATATATCCTTATTATCCTAAAGTAGGATTTATAGTTTTCTCTTATTAGTATTAGTATAGCCCTCTTCCTACTAAGTCTACTCTCTTAATCTATAATTTCTTCTTCTAAACGAAAAACTAATATTCCTAAGAATTAATACTCTTTTAATATTTTCTAAATAGTAGTTTTTGTTAAAAAGTAATAGGTAGTCGCATACTAGGAATGTTAAGTTAGAGTAGGGAGAGTTATGCCACTTCATAACTTAGGAGTACTATAACTAAGTCCTATAAGCTTGGCCTTAGTAGGAGTATTTCTAGGGGAAAGAGAAGAGAAGATTCCTTCTTCTTCTCTCTAACCGTATACGTTTATTACCTTCCGATATATACCTAATAATACATTCCTCCTATAGCTACTTCTATTACGTAAATCTATTACCTAGTATTAAGTGTAGAATCTTAAAATAACAGGTTATAAGCCTAGGTTTTGCCTATAGCTAGGAGTCGAAATTATTAGAAGAGTGTACTTAATCTACTTATTAATTAAAGGTAGACTAGAGGCTGCTACCGCCCTATATAGGAAGACCGGAGCTAATCGAAGGACTAATTAGAGTGGCTCCTTAGGTATAGATAAGTTATAAAAGCGCATAGTAACTAACTAGACGCGGTTAAAAGTATACTTAATCTACTTATTAATTAAAGGTAGACTAGAGGCTACTACCGCATTATATAGGAAGACTAGAGCTAATCAAAGGACTAAAGGACTAATTAGAGTAGCTCCTTAGGTATAGATAAGTCGTAAAAGCGCCTAGTAACTAACTAGACATAGTTAAAAGTTAGTAGTAACCTTTTAAAACTATACTAGATTTCGATATAAAACTACTAATTTGTTTATCTTTTGCTTATCTATCTATTCGTTTATAATACCTTTTATTATAGATTCTACTAAGGATAGGAAGAAGGTTCCTACTCTTACTCGAGAGAACTATAAGCTCTAGTTTAAGTAGATAATACAACTGCTTATATTAAAGAGGGTCGCATAGCTGCTAGACCGAAAGGCCCCTCTCCTAGGAAGCCTAAGAACTACGATTCTAAATAGCGAAGTTCTAGTTATTATAGAGGCTAACTTCCTAACCTTTATAATATAGCTACCTCTTACCCTAGCTAGTACTTAACTACTACAGAGAGTATCTAACCTATTAAGCTCTAAGCTAAGAGACCTACATATTAGTTAGAGCTCTTCTAGTAGGAGCGGTTAGAGTACTAGTTAGAGTACTAGTTAGAACGATTAGAGTTCTTTAGGTCGTAGGATAGTAATTAGCTAGACCTAGGCCTTATTAGAATAGTACTATACGCTACTACACCTAAAGGAGAGTACTTATAGTATAAAGTCGGGAATTATATATATAAGCTCGCGAATACTAATAAGTAGTATTAGGATAACACTACTACCCTATTTAAGATTACCTAAAGCCTAGACAAGATTGATTTAACTCTAATACTAGATTATATAAGAGCTACAAAAGTATAGTCCCTTTTACTCTTAAAGTATAGTTAGAATCTTCTAACCTCGTTAAGAGTATACTAGTAATAGTATATAACCTATAAGATAGATAAGGACATAATAATTAATAACGCCTATATAACTCTATCAAACCTCTTATATAAAATCATTAGTGTCGAGCCCGATATAAGAATCTTATACTCTTATAATAGAGTAGTCTAGCAACTACTTAACGCCCTACTAGAGCGGTATTATAACCTTAGACGCGCGATTAACCTAATAGGCATAAAGGATAGTACGAAGATTATATATATCCTATTTAAAGAGGAACCTCGGATATAGGGCTCTAACTATATAATAAGTATAGACGCTAGGAAGGCTAGATTATACTTTCCCTATAGATTAACTAACTACCTTCTTATAAAATGCCTAAGGATAGTAGAGTACTAGAAGATACTAAAAGAGAAGAAGTATAAGCGTTAGACTAGCCTATAGTATCGAAGGACTATAGATACGACTAATCTAAAGACTCTAACGTAGAAGATTAAAGCACTTAAGGTTAGTACGAAGAGTAGGTCTAGTTAGAGTAAGCTATAACTAGATAAGAGGGATAAGAAGTATTCTAATAAACGTAAGAGTAAGCGTAGGTAGAAAAAGAGTAAGGTATACGTAGTAGAAGCTAATATATTATTATTATTATCTAGTAACTCTAACTTGAAGTACTTAAGTTCCTTTAAGAGCTTAGACTCCTTTAATAAAGAGAACGAGACTAATAATAAATAGGCAGAAGCTACTACAGACTATAAGGGTAGTGTTATAAATTAAAGCAATTAGATAGTATAAGCGGACCTGCTAGGAGAAATAGCGGCACTAACCGACTAATAAGGATAGTGCTCTACCTCCTATAGCTAAGACCTAGAGAGCATATGCACCTTACTCTCTATACTCTTACTACTCCCTAGAGATTGTAGAGAGTATTAAGAACAGAAGGGGCCTACTATTAGGAAGGCAATATATATAGGAACTTAGGATGGACTTGTTCAGACTATGTTTAACTTATGTTAGCAATTAACTAATTAGAATCGACTGTCTATCAAACTCTTATTGTTTATTACTTTATATTAGTATCTACTTCCCTCTTTAAGAGCTTATCTTTAGAAGCTACTTACGCTTACCTATTTCGAGTTAGGACATACTTCGGTACATATAACCCGCTAGTTAGTTATTAACACTTTGAACACCCTTAAGTATAAGTTCTATATCGAGGACCGCTTCGAGAACCCTAGCCCTAAGCGATGCTAGAGGATCGACACGAGTAAGGACTACGTTAGGAGACTCTGCTACAAAGGTTGCTAAACTAGACCTCTACTATAGAGATCGAGTTAAGCTCGAGGAATAGCTTAACTAGATATAGCTATACTTCTTATTTAACGACGTTACGTAGAATAAGACCTTGTTCGCTATTACGTACCTACGTAGCAAAGCTTAGAAATAGATTAAACCCTACCTTACTAAGTACCTTAGTAATAACACTAACAAAAAGGGAATGTTCGGAAACTTTAACGTCTTTAAGAAAGAACTTAGACAGATCTATAGAGTCTATAACGATAAGGAAGTTTCGACTAGGGTTATTTAATACTTAGTTTAGAAGACGTTAGCATCCGACTATACCGCTAGCTTTAAATAACATGCCTAAGTTACTAAATAGGATAATAATGCCCTAATAGTTATATTCCGACGTAGCTTAAAGAATAACGTTAAGGATAAGCTAATACGCGACGGATCTATAAACGACGACTTAGACTAACTTATTTCTAGTGCGATCCGGATTAATAATATGTTATACGAGCGTGCGATAGAAAAGCGCTACGATCGTAGTAGTAGGAAATATAGCTTTATACCTACTAGCCGGACTAGAGGAAGATATAATCGAGGTAATAACTACGATGCTATAGACTAGGAAGTAAATAATACGTAGCGACTCGATAATAGAAGACCTAAGGGAAAGAGATCCTAAGGTAAGAAAACTAGAATTAAGTGCTATACGTGTTCTAAGATTAGATATATAGCGAGGGACTATAAGTCGAAGAATAAAGTGCCCTAACGATAGTTTAACTCGATAGAACGAATTTAGGAATTTAATATAGTCCTCGGAACCTAGGATAAACTAACATCTAGGGGAGGATATAATAAGAACCCGAAGGAGTATAATCCGCTAAAAGGCAACTACGAAAGTTTTGCTAAACCGCTCGACTATTCGAACGTACTAGCAAAATTAAAGGATATTGCCGCAGAGTAGGAAGAACTAGTAAGCGGAGCGATCTAGTAGCTAGATATAACTCTTACCTAGAAAATACCTATAGCTCTAGAAAACGAATTCTGTTCTATAGAGTACGTAGATAATGTCTCTAACGATGTAGAGGATATTCCTAAACAGGAGGACGCGATAGGAATCGTAGGCGACGACGCCTATAATAGGGACGAAGAAAAGGGAACGGACGAAGCCCTATACCGAGCCCTAGGTTTAGGAGAGAACTAAGAACCTACGCGACTATCTATACTATAGAGCGGAATGTTAAAACTATGCGAAGTAGAAGATTAGTTAAGATGCTACGATAACTAATATAGGAAATATCAAGATAAGAAACTCTAAAATAGATAGGTAGAACTATAATACGAAACTCGATAGACATACGCCTATTATAACGCTAGAGGACTAGTTTATAAGATACGGAAGAACGAACTTTATAAACAAGTTAGATAGGACGTTAAAGACCTACTTTAGTAGTACGACATGCTAGTAGAAATCGCGGAAATTGTAGCGGACATTATATAAAACTAGACATCCCTTTATAAAAGAGACTAACTACGACTAGATAAGGTCGGTATACTTATAAGCGAAACTATATACAAACGCTAACGGTTACTTAAAGACTAAGAACGTATAGAAGAAGTTAACGTTATAGAAGGATAAGATAACGAGACGACCGAAAACAAAGATAGCAAAAACGATAACACTTTAGATAAAGAGTAGGGAAGTAGTAACGATATAAATCGAGACGAACTAATCAAGTTTACTATATTAGGCTATATAGAAGCTATAAGCATGTTTATCGTAATTGCTAGGTAGTATAAGGAAGTTTTCCTAATATTCGGAAAGGAACGCTATCTATATCTAGGATAATTCGACCTCTTAATTAAGTAGCTTCGAAGTATGTTCTAGAAGTATCGATTAGTATATAGAGAAGAACAAAGCTTTAGACAATATATATAAGACGTGCTACCTATTAGAAGCTAATTCTAGGGCGATAGAAGCTACCTAACACTAGGAGGCTTACTCGTAATAAAAGGAATAAAGGACTAGATTAAGGCACTATAGAAACAGTTCCGAACTATATAGACTATTTAGACCCTTAGGCGAGAACAACTATAGGAGGTTCTAACTAATAACCGAAAAGCTAGACAAGAAGCGATCTAATATAGGAATTAGATCTAGACATACATTAGGGGGAAAATGCGAGAATACTAGGATCGACAGCTCCTTACGAGAGAATAATAGAAGGAGCTAGAACAATAACAACGACCTATAAAGATATATAGGATGCTAGTACTAGAGTATAGTAACGCTTTACTATTCGATTCGGAAAACGAGTAAGCTCGGCCGACACGAGCAATTAGTATAAGTGTAATAACATTTATAAGGCTTAAGAAAATAATTCTAGTAGTAACAGCAAGATAGGAGTCTTTAAGACCGAAAGTATTATAAATGGACTACCTACGATAGTAATAATCGATAGTAGGGCTAGTAGCAGCTTTATATCGAAAGACTATGTTTAAAGGAGAGCGATTATAACGCGCTAGAAACTCTAGCATCTCTAAACTTATATATAGTTAACTAATAGCTGTTATTCTAACTAGGCTTCCTCTAGCGTAGTTAAGAGCTTTTCTACTTTAACTAGGTACTAGTTATATATATACTAACTAGTAGTTAGAGCTTCTAGCTAAAACTTAGTAGGTAGGCTCTATACTTCTAGTATTGCTCTAATATTCTGTTCTATATTACTAATATGTTGAAAAGTAATAGGCAGTTATATACTAGGAATGTTACGTTAGAGTAGGGAGAGTTATGCTAGTTTATAACTTAGAAGTACTCTAACTAAGCCCTATAAGCTTGGCCTTAATAGGATTATTTCTAGGGGAGAGAGAAGAGAAGATTCCTTCTTCTCTTCTCTAACCTAATACGTTTATTTACCTTCTAATATATACCTAACAATATATCCCTCCTATAGCTACTTCTATTACGTAAATCTATTGCCTAGTATTAAGTGTAGGATCTCAAAACAATAGAATATATATAATCTTTTATCTATTATTTATACCTATAAGGTCAATATTACGTCTTATATTATAGTAGTAATTACGTAGGGCGTTTAGAGATTACTAGACTATTCTATTAAGAATATATAGTATCTTTATTTCTAGCTTATATCTACAATCTTTCATAAAAAGTTTAAAAGGGTTATAGAGGCATTATTAACACTTATCTCGTTATCTATATCATATATTATATACTATCATTAGTAGACTCTCGAAGATATTAGAAGATTCTTATTATACTTCGAGACTAGTATAGCCTATACTTCTGCGATCTTTATATATTTAAGAGTTAGAATATAATTAATCTTATCTAGACTCTAGGTAATATTATATAGAGCTATTAAGTTATTCGAGAACTACTTATTAGTATTAATTAGCTCGTATATCTAGTAATCTATAATATACTATAAGTATATACTATCTTTATCTATAGCTAATAGTATTATTCTTTCGAGAGTAAGATCCCTCTAATTATAGGACCTAGTTAAGCTCTAACTAGCGCTCTATTAACTTTAGTCTCTTAGCTTAGATAAGGAAGATAGGTTAGAAGACTACTACTATTACTCTATTATATAGAGCAGGTACTATTCTAGTATAGCTAGCTACTTACTCTTCGAGTCTAACTATAGCTTATATAGATATATACTAATAAACTTATTTCAAGGTTACGTACTAGCTAGAATAAATAGTAATTACGTCGTCTATCTAGTAGCTTCAACTCTAACTACTCTAACTACTCTAACTACTCTAACTACTAGGACCTTAATATTTATAATTACTATCTTTAGACTTGCTAGAATTAGTACTCCCTAGTCTAGTAGCTATATAACTTTCTTTAATAAGAGAAGATAGAATATCCACCTAAACTAGAATTTATAGTTCTCTTAAGTAAGAATAGGAACCTTTTTTTAATCCTTAGTAGAATCTATAGTAAGAAGTATTTATAAACGAATAAAAGAATCTTAATAAATAAATAAAGTATTATATCAAATTTCTAATATAGTTTTAGAAAGTAACTACGAACTTTAAACTATATCTAAGTAGTTGCTAGGCTCTTTTACGCCTTATCTATATCCTAGGAGTCTATCTAATAGACTCTAGTCTTCCTATATAGTATAGTAGCGGCCTCTAGTCTACTCTTAATCGTTTAGTAGATTTAGTACACTCTTCGAATAGATTCTTCTCCTAGCTTTAGGTAAAACCTAGGCTTATAACCTATTAAATTAAGATCCTATAGAGGTAATAGATTTACATATAGGAAGTAGCTATAGAAGGAATATATTAAGTTAGATATATAGTATAGTATCTAATATTATTATAGAGTAAAGAAGAAGGAATCTTCTCTCTTCTAATTAGCTAAAATATTCCTTAACTCCTAAATCGAGTTAGAGGGATCTAACTTATAACTCGATCTAACTTAACCTCTTCTAACTTAGTACGAATAATATACGACTACCTATTCTATTTTGATAGTATATAGTATAAATATAGTAGGCAGATAAAGACTAAGCTCTTTTATATATAAAATAAAGCTAACTAAATAAAGCTTATTATTTAGAAGGAGTAGCAGCTTTTATAAAGCGTATATATAGTTTAGTAGTTCTATATAAGTAAGCAGAGTTAGATACGTATACTAAGGAATAATAAGTAGTTATATTATAAGTATACTCTATTAGAGTAAAGTAAACTAGAGTCTCTCTAACCTAGAAATAATTATACGCTAGCGCCTACTTTAAATATCTTAGCTATATATACTATAATAGGGAGTATATATAGCTTTACTACTAATAATTAGCTTAGTATAAGTCTAGAGACGTCTTTCTACGAGGAGAGATAATTAATATATTAGTAGTAAGCTATAGAGGTAATAGAGAGGAGCTATATACTAAGACTAGTTTGTATACTAGGTACTAAGGCTAGCTACTATAAAGTCTAGTAGATTTAGAGAACCTCGTATACTACTAAGATAGTAGTATACTTCTCTACTAGTTATTCTTTATAAGCGTCTTCCTAAAGGAAGTATACTATAGCGGAGAATAAGAGGAGCCTATAGTGTTAAGTCTAGATAACTAATAGATAGAGGAGGGAAAGAGATATATAAGGACCTCTTATAGTACTATTATAAGAAGTAGATAGTAGCTCTATCTATAGATATCAATCTATTAGTCTAAGTCTATATCTTACTAAGGTCTTTTTTTAGACTAAGATTATAGCGTCCTTAAATTCTAAGATATAGAAAAAGTATATTAATAATTAGGCTATAAAGAAGGGACTTCGTAACTTAAAAATTATAACTAATAATATTACTATATATAGCTTTGTAGGTATAGAGTATAAGAAAGAGTATACTTAGATACTAAGTATTAAGCTCTTCTATAGAAAGTGTAGTCTAGTTAGCCCTTTAGAGAGCTATACTTATCCCTAGAGTTATATAGTGCTAATTACCTAACTTATATAGAGATATAGCTATAGAGTAGATACAACCTATAAATAGAATAATATAATTAATATATTAGTTCCTATCCTATAGTCTCCTTATAGAGTAACTTCTATCTACGCTATAAAGACCTATATATATTATATCGAAACCTCCTTAATTCGACAGGTTATAAGCCTAGGTTTTCTAGATATAAAGTAAGAGCTCTAGGATAGTACATATTGCTTCTACACCTATAAGCGTTTAAAGGAGAAGTAAAAGAGGAGAGGTAGACTAGAGGCTTACTACTATAGTATATAGGAAGCTTAAAGAGATCCTAGAGGAGTCTAGAAGTCCTTAAAGATATATCTAAGCCGTAAAAGCAGCCTAGTAAGGCACACTCTTAGGAAGAGTATAAAGAGGAAAGGATTTAGCCTAAGGACTTATAATTATAAAGACTTAGTACTAAGTACTACTCATACCTTAAGTTAGTTAGTATACTACTTAGGAAGGACTTAAGGAAGTTAGAAGTACTACATAGCTTTAGAATCTATAGTAAGGAGAGTAGCTATTCTAAGACTGTTGTTTTGAGATCCTATACTTAATACTAGGTAATAGATTTACGTAATAGAAGTAGCTATAGGAGGAATGTATTATTAGGTATATATCGGAAGGTAATAAACATATTCGGTTAGAGAGAAGAAGAAGGAATCTTCTCTTCTCTTTCCCCTAGAAATACTCCTACTAAGGTTAAGCTTATAAGGCTTAGTTAGAGTACTCCTAAGTTATTAAGTAGCATAACCCTCCCTACTCTAACTTAATATTCCTAGCATGCGACTGCCTATTACTTTTTAACACTCCTACTTAGGTATATGCTACTACCTATAGTCCCTACTAACCCTAGGCGACTCCTACTAGCTTCTAACCTCTAGTCTAGGGCCTTCTAAGCTTCGTCCTTGTTAGAGAGAGTAATAAATTAGAGTATATTTGCCTTCTTATATAAGGGTAATCTATATAGGAAGGGAGGGGGTCGTAAATTAGAGAATGTTTATTATTTATATATGTCGGCTAGCTAGTTTATATAAATACTCTACTTTTATAGACCTCTCTAGCTTCGTATAAAGTCTTCCTCTTACCCCTTCTCTACTAATATAACCTCTCTAATATCTTACTCTAGCTTTATAGCAGGGTGTCCCGCTAATCCTATTAGATAATACTTTACTTAGCGATAAGCTTACTTAGCTTATAGCCTTTAGGTATGTCTTTCTAGGATATTATCCCTCTAATCGTAGCTAACTATTCTCTTAGCTCTAATGCTATAAGGCACCTAACTCTTAGTTATATATAGCTCTAGGTATATATCCGATTCCTTCGCGAGGCGCATAACTCTAGTCGCTTTAACTAAGTTCTACTCTCCTTTAAGAGTAACGCGACCCGATTCTATATTACTTATTAGAGTGTAACCTTCCTTTATAACCTAGGCCTATAGGAATATAACCTAAATACCCTAACTAGTACTATACCGATTACTAGTAGCTTTACGATAGCTAGTATTACCTAGAGCGTGAATTATCTTTAGTATATAATAAAGTCGGGGAGGTACTACGTAGGTCTATATAACTAGTACTACTCTAACTCTAGAAATCCTTACCTCGAGAGTTTATATACTAACTATTTTAGGAAGAATTAGAAGAAGCACTACTTATTATACTCTAGTCTAATAGATAAAGATCCTAATCTAGTAGGTTAGAGTACTATAAGTTAGAGTACCTTTAGCTAGGATAGGTCGACCTAAGATAAGGTAGGCGGCTATAACCTTTAGCCTCGCCTCCCTACTCCTTAGTATAGTAGCCTATCCCTCTAGACACTAGCTTGTTAGAGTTTAAACTAGGCTCTAGATCCGTATCTATAGTATTAGAGAGGTAGGAGTTATAGTTAGAGGGCTATAGATCGTTATCTAATCGCGCTAGACTATTATTAGGAGAATAAGTATTATAGGATACTTACCTACCTTATAGACTATAGCTATAAGGCTTTTCTAGAACCCTACTTAAATCGAGAAGCTAGTAACCTTTTCTCTTTATAGTTCGGAGATAAGACCTTCTAGCTATATAAGCTAAATCTAGTCTAGACTAGTCTATTACTATTTACCTAGAGCGACCTTATTTATTATAGAGTTCTAGTCTACCTCTAGTAAGCTAAGATTACCTAATTAGAGTAGAGTATTATTAGAAGGCTATTTACTACTTAGGATTTAGTAACTAACTATAATTTAAATTAGATAAGTAAGAGGATTAAAGCCCTTACCTATAGGTATCTCGCTAACTAGGCCTTCCTTCTATAGGTTACTAGACGCACTCTAATTCCTCTACTTATAAAGGAGGAATCTTTATTAAGTAAGGAGATTATTACCTTGCC
>JABBMZ010000197.1:0-25195 GCA_013403795.1 Teratosphaeria pseudoeucalypti
GAAGAAATTTAGTAATATTATAGAGATATTTAGAGTATTTAAGTATACTAAGTATAACTAAGACTGCGCCTTATACTAGTTAAGATATATAAGAGCTATACTACTAAAAAATAAGAACGTAGTTATAAAAGGCTCGCTTCTATAAGCCTTCTAGTAATAATACTACTATTATTCTTACCTCCTTATATAATCTCTTAAGAGCTAATAGACATGTTTATATAGCTAGAGTATATTACGCTCTTTAATAATTCGGAGCTTGTTATACTAGATACTATATTAGAGCTTATTCGACTATTTTCTAAGCTGTTAGAAGCAGACTAGAAGCTATTACTAGTTAGTAGTAAGGAGAGTTAATTAGCGCTAGCGCTAGTAAATCTTTAGTACTAATACTATTACTACTACTCTTACTAGACTTCTAGCTACTTAGTATAGAGAAGTTTAGCTTAGAGTCTCTAGTAGTAAAGACTGAGCCTATAGTAAAGCTAGAGCTAAGTACATTTAATAATATAAAAGCTACTATTTTAAGAGGGTCGGTAGTAAAGAAAGTAATAAAGCTACCTTCTAAGTTTATAGTAGTCCTTTTAGATAATAAAGATCTAGAACTACTACTTCTAACGCTATTTAAGACCTTAATAGCTAGTCTATTAAAGATATTAATAGGCTAGTATATAAAAGAGCTTAGTAGCTAGTCTATTAATACTAAATAATATAATTCGAGTCTATATACCAAGTAGATTCTATTATCTATATATTAATATAGACTCTAAAGATAATTTACTAAGTTATTAGCTCTTATATAATAGAAGTTAGTAGCTCGAGCTATAGATATAGCTCGAGTAGCTTAGCTTTAGCTACTAAACTAGCTATAGCTCTAACTATAGCTCTAATAGCCTTAGCTACTAGACTAGCTACTAGACTAGCTATAGAACTAGCTATAGCTTAGCTATAAAGTAAAAAGATAAGATAAGGTCCTCTAAAGCTTAATATCAATCTAGATCTTATTATAGTTATACTAAGCGCTAAGATCAGATATAACTATAAGGTATAGGAATAAGAGAGTAGTTAAGTAGGAGTAATTAATATATAGTTATACTATATAGACTACGCTTAATTATACTTAGTATATAGATCTAGTATATCCTTACAATCTAGTAGCTTATTAAAAATTAGCTAGCCTAGTTACTCAAATTTTAAATATATTCATATAGTATTATTCTTTGTATATTATACTTGTTTCTATTTATCTTGAAGCATAAATACTAGTAAATTAGTCGAATTTGTAGTATCCAGACGATAAAATCTCGGTAAGATATTAGGAGGAGCCTCTAAGAAGAGTACTAAGAGAGAGAGATATACGTAATAACTCAAGAAGTGAAGGAGTGAACGGATTCGTAAAATGACTCGAGATGTCAGAATCAAGACATATGGCGCACCACCGGACCAAGGCGCCAAGTCACGTGACGTCCGATGGACCAGCGGAGGTCCGACATCAAGAGACCCCGGACACGATATGCGGACCCGCAGAGAACATATACTTGATGCTCCTCGTTATTCGATGAGACAGACGACTGCGAAACTGAGAGGTTCCGTGGTAAACCTCACAAGACCGTCAGCTTCTCTGCCACATATTAAGTTACTCAAGCATGCCAACCGGTACCAGCTCCAGTCAGTCAACAATTTGATCAACAATCAAGATCACTGATGTCTTCGAGATTACCTCCTAGGACCGACAGGTCATGCTACATTCCTACAGCCAGATCGAACACAGAGCGCGATGGCGTACTACGCCGGTCTGGACGCCCGTCACCCCTGCATGCCCGTGGAACCATCTGTTTCCCCCCAAGGAACCCGAAAAATGCACAATGGACGACAAGTCGGACTTGGACGGAGATCTGCCTCAACCCTCGAATTCCTTGATGCTGGTGTTGTACTTGCCCGGAATCAGCGCCAAAGGCACGATCCCCGAGACGTGCATCTCCGGCCCAAAGACGTGCATGTTCAAGCCGAGCTCTTGACCGACCGCCTTGATGTTCTTCAGACCTTCCTGGTAGTTTGGACCGGCACGACGCACCCAGATCTGAACCTTGTGCTCGTTGAGGAGAGGGGCGACTTCGCGGAGGGCGCGGATGACACCCTTGAATGTGGAGGCGACCTGTGCGATTGTTAGCTGGGGATCTCTGAAGCCACCGGGATGCTACTCACGTTGGTGAAGTTGGCGATCCCACCACCGATGAACAGGACCTTGCCGTCAGGATGCTGTGGTGCCTTGAGCATCAGGTCAAAGACTGTGCGAGCGTAGTGGAACGTCTGCGTCTCGGTGGGAGCACCAGAGTATTCTCCGTAGTTGGCCAGCTCGCCGGCGAAACCGGCCGACGCGATGGCATCGGCGTAGACCACGGAAGCACCACCGCCAGCGACCAGAGTCCAGACACGACCTTGCGAGTTGAGGATCGTAAGCTTGAGCGATGCACCGGTCTTTGCGTCCATCTCGGCGATGTACGACTCCTCCTTGCTCAACTCACGGCCGAAGGGAGCCGGGAACTCCATCGGTGGGCCAGCGTCGATGGTGACCTTGCCGTCAGTCTTGCCAGCCGTCTGTGGGATGCCGAGGGCAGCTGGTGCACGAGCGATGGCCCACTTGACACCGCACTCGAACTCGGCAGTTTGGTCCAACTTGGCTGCTAGATCCAGGAAGTGCACCTCTGCGCTGGTGCCGTCAGCATTGGGAATGGCCACGAGCGGGTTGATCTCGAGGTAAGTGAACTGGCAGTCGACGTAGACGGCGTAGAGGCGTGTGATGAAGTCGACAAGAACGTTGTGCACGCCCTTGGGCACCTTGCTGAGCAGGCCCTTGGCGATCTCCTCGTTGCTTGGGTACTCGCTCAAGTCTACAGGGATCAGCAGCTTCTCAGCCTTTGCGTCGACGTCACCGACGTCGACACCACCCTCGTGGTAGAAGAGGATCCAGTCGCCCTGGGGGTGGGGTGTCAGCATGTGCTACTGGTGTCCACCTTGTGACTTCGCTGCTCGCTTACCTCACGGACGGAGTTGATGTTGATGTAGTACTCCGTCTCTTGCTGATGCGGCACAAAAGGCTCTACCAAGAAATGTCTCAGCGCGCCCTCCACATGCTCCACCTTCTGAATCTTGTTCGCGCGCGCCGCGATCCACTCCTTCGCCTCTTGCCATGTCGCATTCAGCTTCAACAGCCCCGACTTCCCTCTTCGCTTGATGAGCTGGTCTGGCTTCGCAACGAACTTTGCGCCTGGCGCAAGCAGGAATGGGTAGGTGGCCTCGGCGGCATCAAGGACGCCGTTGACATCGTCGCCCTCCTCGAAGTGGATCGATGCGAGCTTTGCGGGCGGATTGTGCGTTGCGGGCGCTGGCAGAGGAGATGGCTTGATGACGGGAGCGCGAGTGAGGTGGTAGTTGAGGATGGCCTTGCCATCGGCCTCGCAGATGGCCTTCGCGGACATGGCGAGGGTTGGGCTTCAATGCGTAGTATTCAGATTCTGCGACAGGCGGTCTTGTCAGTATGGATATTCAGTTTGAGACCAATGATTCGGCTGCAATGGGTCCAAGTCCAGCTGAGTGCGGGCGGTGAGAGAGGAGGTGGGATGAGAGCTGAGGCTGGCGAACCATCGGACCAGAAATTATTCTTCTCGCTCGCCGGGCCGTTGCTCCGGCTCGTGCGATCGTACCTGCCAGTCGCTCGACGTGGTGCTTCGTCGAGCCGTGCAATCCAAGCCGGGGGTTTCGCCAGTTGTCCTGCTTCAGCGAGCCAGAGGTACAGGTATGATGGTGTGGGCAGGTATCAAGGCCTCTGGATGTCCGAAAAGAAGCTCGGACTCTCGTCCCTGACAACCTTTTGGGGGTGGGTGCCGTTTGAACTAAGAAAAGACAAGGCTGACGACAGGACTCACCTTGAGGGGAGGCCGATGCAAGGTGTGATGGTTGCGTAGGCTGACAGCTGGAACGTGTGCTGCCAGATCTGTCGTGTCGTCGTCGTCGTCGTTGTTGTCCTTGTTGTTGTGGGATGCAGACCAGAATCGAACAGCAGCGTCGAAGTGGACCGTCGTTCGGACGAGTAACTCGAGTCTGGTCTGGTTGACCGTCGTGCCCTGGCCTGCTGAGGGCGGCTTTAGCTCGATGCGGCCGCCGGAAAGCGCCTCCCGTTGGGGCTCGCCGAGCGGGCCAATGATGAGGGTTCACTGGTCTTCGAAGCTTCGTTGTCAAATCTGCCGGGGGGTTCGGTACCTGAGGATTCATGAGCCGTCAACAGACGCGGTTGAGATGGACTCGGAAGCTCATCATCATCATCATCATCATCATCATCATCATCATCATCATCATCATCACACGCACCACACATCCTACAGGTGGCCGAGTGCGTGGGACCATGCACGTTTCGGCGGGAGGCCACTTGGACGATGGACTCGGTATACGGTGACTTATCATTATGATTATCATCATCATCAACGGACGTCGGATGCTGACGTGCTCGATATCGCCCTACTAACATACAGCGGTGCAACTTGCCGCGGCCCTCGTGTGATTATCAGATGATCAATCAACCGTTGAAACGTCCGATCGCTCCAACGTAGGCACGGAGGAAAGGCTCATGGCCTAGGTTGTGCATCAACGTCCAGGCACGCCAGCATCTACTAGTTCTTAGTACCTTTGCTATAATCATCATGATCTAGCGACACTGCCGAGCGCCCGCCGCGGCTCTTTGACACACGTTGAATCATAGATAACATCGTACCACTTCCATGGCGATCGGCTCTCATGGAAACAGAAAGAAGGAATCAGACGGCGCAGTGAATTATCGTACGTTCCAGGTTGGAGAGCCGCGCCGACGGGTAATGGCCGCAGATGAAGGTGCCCCGAGCCCGACAATCACATGGACTCGCCGGTCGGAGGATGATGGTCAGTATCTAGGTAGCGCGGGTGTATCAGCCGCAGGGCCCGGGGGTCGTCGAAAGTAAGTTTGGGGGAGCCAGGTGCAGCTGCAGCTTCAGGTTGGGGGAGGTCAACAGCTGAGAGAGGCGGCGTTCGGCCTTTGATTCATTGTTGGTCTTGGGACCTCAGCCATCGCACCCATCGCACCCATCGCACCCATCGCACCCATCGCACCCACCCCCCCACCCCGTCCCTCACCCCATTCTTGCGAATCTCCCAGTGAGTCGTGTGTCCATCTCCGAGAAGGCTGGCGGGGCAATAGATTTCGTTGGAGATTTTCTGCCAGCAAGCTCCTGCTCTGCGGGTCAGCACTCAGCATTGAAGACACCTCAGGCAGTATTGTGCTGGAGGAGCACCTCAGCCATCACAACATCACGACCGACAGTCAGTGGAGGGAGCGCGTATCTGACATTGCACCGTCTACAGCATCACCTCGACCCTCCATCCCCTCCTTCACTCCCACGCACGACAATGGCGCCCTCCGCCATGCCCAACGGCACCGCTACCGATGGCACCACTGGCCTCACGCCTCAGACGGCCGCCGGCCTCTCCGCCAACGACAACATCCAGCGATTCGCGGCACCGAGCAGGCCCATGAGCCCGCACTCAGCCCACACCCTCTTCCACCCCAAGACCAGATGCTTCGTCTAGTAAGTCTGGGCAGATCAAAAGAACGACACCCCCGACACCCTCTGACAAGATGCAGTGGACTCCAGCCGCGAGCCGTGCAGGGCATGCTCGACTTCGACTACATCTGCAAGCGCAAGACCCCGTCCGTCGCCGGCATCATCTACACCTTCGGCGGCCAGTTCGTCAGCAAGATGTACTGGGGCACCTCCGAGACCCTCCTCCCCGTATACCAGGCCACCGAGAAGGCCATCTCCAAGCACGCCGACGTCGACACCGTCGTCAACTTCGCCTCCTCACGTTCCGTCTACCAGTCCACCATGGAGCTCATGGAATACCCACAGATCAAGTGCATTGCCATCATCGCTGAGGGTGTGCCCGAGCGCCGCGCACGCGAAATCCTCTACGTGGCGAAGAAGAAGGGCGTCACCATCATCGGCCCCGCCACCGTCGGCGGGATCAAGCCGGGGGCGTTCAAGATTGGTAACACGGGTGGTATGATGGACAACATTGTCGCTTCCAAGCTGTACCGCGCTGGCTCCATCAGCTACGTCTCCAAGTCTGGTGGTATGTCCAACGAGCTCAACAACATCATTGCCAACACGACCGATGGTGTGTGCGAGGGCGTGGCCATCGGTGGTGACAGATACCCGGGCACCACCTTCATCGACCACATGCTGCGATACCAGGCTGACCCAGACTGCAAGGCGATCGTGCTGCTTGGGGAGGTCGGTGGTGTCGAGGAGTACCGTGTGATCGAGGCGGTCAAGAATGGCACCATCAACAAGCCAGTGGTTGCTTGGGCCATCGGGACCGTCGCCAGCATGCTCAAGACCGAGGTCCAGTTCGGTCACGCTGGATCCATGGCCAACTCCCAGCTCGAATTCGCCGCAACCAAGAACAGGATGATGCGCGAGGCCGGCATCCACGTCCCAGACACCTTTGAGGAGCTGCCCAGCCTCCTCTCCGAGGTCTACCAAGGCCTCGTCCAGCAGGGCACCATCAAGCCCAAGCCAGAGCCTGCCGTGCCCAAGATCCCGATCGACTACTCATGGGCTCAGGAGCTCGGCCTCATCCGCAAGCCAGCCGCCTTCATCTCCACCATCTCCGACGACCGTGGCCAAGAACTCCTGTACGCGGGTCTGCCCATCACCGATGTCTTCAAGGAGAACATTGGTATCGGTGGTGTCATGTCCCTCCTCTGGTTCCGCCGCAGGTTACCCGACTACGCCGGCAAGTTCTTGGAGATGGTGCTCATGCTGACCGCTGACCACGGTCCCGCCGTATCTGGTGCCATGAACACCATCATCACGACCCGTGCCGGCAAGGACCTGATCTCGGCGCTCGTGTCTGGTCTCCTCACCATTGGTTCCCGTTTCGGTGGTGCCCTGGACGGCGCCGCAGAGGAGTTCACCAAGGCCTACGATAAGGGTCTCAGCCCGCGAGACTTTGTCGACATCATGAGGAAGGAGAACAAGCTGAGTAAGTGTCCGACCCCTTCAAGACCACCCTGACCACCAGTCGCTGACCAGGCACAATAGTCCCTGGTATCGGCCACCGCGTCAAATCCCGCAACAACCCGGACCTCCGCGTCACCCTCGTCAAGGAGTTCTGCCAAAAGAACTTCCCGAGCACCAAACTCCTCGACTACGCCATCGCCGTCGAGACCGTCACAACCTCCAAGAAAGACAACCTGATCCTCAACGTCGACGGCTGCGTGGCCGTCTGCTTCGTCGACCTCATGCGGAATTGCGGCGCGTTCAGCGCGGAGGAGGCGGAGGACTACCTGAAGATGGGCGTCCTGAACGGTCTGTTCGTGCTTGGCCGATCCATCGGTCTGATCGCGCATTTCTTGGACCAGAAGAGGTTGCGGACGGGCCTGTACAGGCATCCGTGGGACGACATCACGTACCTCCTGCCGGAGTTGGGTCGGGGGGCACCGGGTAACGAGGGACGTGTCGAGGTCAATGTCAAGTAGACTGACGTCGAGGCTGTCTCCACGTCTCTGAGGGAAGTGTTGAGGTCCATGTCAAGTCCATCCGTGACAATTGATGCGTCATGTTTGCCAGCCAGACCCATGCTCGGTGGACGACCTGGGTTAGAGTCGTCCGCGTAAGCCTTTTTAGGTCCTTTGGGGTTGCCGGGCGCAAAGAAAGGCATGTTTCGATAGATGGGGACGACGAAAATGCACACCCATCGTGGAGTTTTGTCAACGATCGGGTGGGTGCTTGCAGTACATACAGAGATGACGACTTTGGCACGAACAAGCCATGTAACGTTTGAAACCTTCCAAACATGTTCGACACTTGTCGGGTTTTCTGCAGCCTTGAAATGCGGTAGCCATACGGCAAGCTTGGGATCGTAGTGAGATCATGATTCAACGCGCAAGAGAAATCCTCTGTCGTACATACACAAAAACATGCCCGAGGTAAGGTAGGATCAAAAACGTCTCTTCCCCCATCCATTCCACCGGACCCACCAACCATCGATCCCCACGTGACCTCCACTCCCTCACGCCTCCACCACGCCCCGGGCACCCATGACGCCGCGCCCGAACCACTCGGCCACGGTCCCGAAGCGCTCCCCGCTCCGCTCCAGCGCGTCGCGGAACAAGTCGTGGCGGCGGGCGCTCGCCTCCTGCGCGCGCCGCACCTCGCGCACCATGGCGTGTTGCGGGGCGCAGAGGGGACACTCGATGTCGGGGAGCTCCTCGGCGGGGTCGGCGATGTCGAGGCAGCGTTGGTGGAAGGAGTGTTTGCAGAGGAAGTGGACGGTGGGGAGGTCGAGGGAGGCGGCGCAGGTGGCGCAGCGGGTGGCGGTGAAGGGTTCTGGGTCCGAGAGGGCGGCGAGGGTGGTGGAGAGTCGGTGGTGGGTGTCGGCGCGGTAGGAGGTGATTTGGTGGGTGTTGGAGGCGAGGTCGTGGCGTTCGCGGGCGATGGTGTGGGCGAGGTAGGGTTTGACGAGGGACATGGTGGCGGCGGGGGTGGAGGAGAGGGTCTGGATGACTTGCAGCGGGGCCATGAGGGCGTCTTGTTCGATCTTGTGGAGCACGGCGGCGACTTCGGGGCCGGCGTCGGCGAGGATCTGCGGGGAGGAGGTGAAGTAGGCGAGGGCGGCGGGGTAGAGGGAGGGTTCTTCGGGGCCGTATTTGTGGAGCGCGCGGATGGCGCCGCGGGTGTCGTGGGCGGAAGTGTAGGAGCGGAAGACGTCGGCGCGGAGGCCGCGGCGCTCGGAGACGAGGATGGTGCCGTCGCGGAACTTTTCGAGGTCCGAGAGGAGGAGGACGTTGGAGGTGTCGATCGGGAGGTCCTGGGATTCGAGGAGGTGTCGGGCTTTGCGTTCCCACTCCGTCTTCTCTTCGGCGCGGGTGGAGCTGGCTTGGTGGAGGTAGATCTCGAAGAGGGTGGTGTAGAGGTCTGCTTTTTGGTCGGACTGGAGATGGTCGCTGCCGATCAGAGCCTCCAGGAACTCGATGAATTGATGGGGGTGGTCGATGAATGCCGAGAAGGCTGTGCGTGGCTTGGGTACCGTGTACTCGACGTACTCTTCCGTGGTTGTCTCTACGACCTGAGTCGCCCTCTGCTCGCTCGCTGGTGCGGTCCCAACACTCATGCCTGGCAACGGGATCAACGACACCAGGTTCTGCACAGCAGATTTCGCCACCGTCCCAAACCCACCACCAGACTCGGCTTCCGGTGGAGCCTCCTTGACGATGACGGCATCCTTCTTTGGACGGTATTGTCCCGTGAAGTAATCGATGAAGAGCTTCGTGGCGTCCTTCGGTTCATGCTCGAGCAGCACGGTGCCGTACTTCATGAAGTTATCGTAGGCATCCTTTGGGTTCAGGCGCACGATATATGCCAGTGCCTCGGCGTACCACTTTAGATCCTCGATCATGATATCGACGACCAGACCATGCTCCTCATGTCTCCGGGCCAAGAAAGCGGCTTGCTCGTAGTAGGCGCCTTGGCGGCACATGACGATGGCAGTGTCCAGATCAAATTTGAGCTCGCCTGGTTGGTGGATGAACTCTTCCAACTTGTGCACATCTTTCAACTTGGCGTAGCAATTCAGCAGTAACGTCGTGTGGTCCGATGTCGCCTTTCCCTCTTCATGTAACGCCTCCAGATAATCGATCAGACTACGAAGGTGCGAACTGTCAAGGAACTTGCGTATGATCTGTGAAGGTTCAGTGTTGTCAATGGCCTGCAGATACTGCTGCATGGCTGTATCGTAATCGCCCTTTGAGTATAGATAGTCTCCAAATCGCCGATGGATGACATTCTGCTGCACTTTGTCCACATTATACTTGCGTGCCATGCTGATAGCCAGCAAAAAGAGGCCCCGCTGATATATGACGTCCAGCTTTTGCTGAAACGATCGCTCATGATACCGGTAGAGCTTGCCGTCGATGCCCAGCAAGAAGACATCACCCCAAATGCTGAAGATGGCGTTGACTTGACCGTCCAGGGTGTCCTGATAAGCTATGAGCTTCAGATCTGGATTGAGGATCGTGAAGGTGGAGCTGTTCAACAGGCTTTCAGCCTGAGCTCCGCCAAAAGTGCGAAGGGCATTGGCTGCAAAGCTGTTGCTCTTGGGTGGCGACACAAACAGGATATTGTCTTTGTGCACGCCGACCAGCTTCTTGGCGCCTTCGTAGGCATATGCGGGCGACTTGCTCCGAAGACTGTACATGTAGATGGCGTCGTCTCGGGCCACGATGATGTCTCTCGACCCTGGCTCCAGAGTCATGCATCCCACCGCGCAGCCATGATCGTCCAGATTGCGTGCAGGCGTCCCTTGCTTGCTCCCTGATATGATCAAGACGCGAATGTGCGATGTTGTGGCGATATAGAGAGCGGTCTGGTTCGCCTCACGGAACTCTAAGCCCGTGATGGGCTCCTCCGACTCAAAGACCGTCCGCTGTTTCGTCCCTCGGTCATGGATGAAGTCGCCACGAACGACGGTCACCGCTCCATTGCCGAAGCCCACAGCCACCTGGGCCATATCACCGGTGACGGTGACGGCGGTCACGGGAAAGTTCTTGCGGCCATTCTGCACCTGCAAAGTGCAGAGACACTTGGGCAGACCCGTCCTCTTCTCCGTCTGGTCCAAATTCCAGACCTTCAGCTCCGGCTCATGGGACAAGTCTTCCGCGATGGTGACCAGGTAGCTGGTGTCCGGGACCTGCTTGATATGGGTGAGGCTCGCGCCATGAGCCCGCCATGATCGCGTCGACTTGAAGCTCTGATCCAGGAGATGTACAGTGCCGTGAGGAGTGCCGACGATGATGTGATTCGCACCAGCAATGATGGAGCTCGTGCTCGATTGCTACCGAAGTCAGCGGAGTGGGAGCGGAACGTGGGTGTATCGACGACATACATCGAGCTTTATGGCGCCCTCCCCGTCTGGGAGGCGTACTTGGGAGACATCGAAGAACTTGAACGCTTTCCACTGCCCGTGTATTAGCATCTTGACCATCTCGATATGTGACAGACTTCATACCGATGTCAGCGCCATGTTATCGAGCCATCTGCATCCAATACGCTCGTCATGTCCTGGACGTCCCTTACTGTAACCAGTAGAGGCGGCCGGATGGAGTGGACGTCGGACTACTGTCCGTGCTCACGAATACGCACCACGTGCCTCAAACTACCCCTCACCGCCCGAGTTCTGCCAGATCCCGACTCGCGAAAGATGTAATAACTCGCACGTGAAGAACATCTCAAACACCAACCAAACCCACTCCACCACAACATCCCCCCACCAACCCAACCAAAATGAGCGTCCGTACCCCCCTCACATCTTCCCAACAAACCAACTGACACACCCCCCATCCAGTTCGTCCCCCTCAACCCCCGCCCGATGCTGCAACAGCTCGTGGACCACGACGTGCGCATCCGCCTCAAATGGGGCCAGACCGAGTACACCGGCCGCCTGGTCAGCGTCGACAGCTACATGAACGTGCAGCTCGCGTCGTGCGAGGAGTGGATCGCCGGCAAGAACACGGGCGCCCTCGGCCAGGTGCTGATCCGGTGTAATAACGTGTTGTGGATCTCGGCGGCCGAGGGCGCCGGGAAGCGGAATGGGGAGGGCGGTGGGGATAGTGAGATGGCGGGGTAGAAGGAGCGCGCGATGGGGGGACGTGATGGGGGAGTGGGTAACGTACGAGGGCTGCGGTGCTAGGGGGGGGTTTTACTTCCGCAGGCATGCGCGGGGATGGGTAGGCGGTCATGATATCGTGCTCAGTGAAGTCCTGTGCGGCGGGTATGAGTGCCTGAGGGAGGGAGAAGAGCGAGGCGTTTGGCGTTCACGGGCGGAAATCGTGGCGGCGCACACGTTAGTGGAGCCTAGAACTTGACGGGCGTGAAGATGCGCTGAAAAGTTTTCGTGTATCAGCATTCCGGTGGTGCGATGATACGATGGCGCGACCCAGATACATTGGGAGTGAAAAAGCAGCTGTAGCCATCAGGCTGTGAACATCCGTGTCATACCATCGACATCTACTGAATCGAGCAAAAGGGTATCGAACGCGGAAAAGTAGCCATCTCCACCAATGCGAAGAGCGAACGCGCCAGGTCCAAACGCCGATCCATGTCGCGTCCTCATCCGCTCGTCTCCTCACACCACCCACACCCTCACACCCTCTCGACCGGCACCACAGGCCTCCCGATCTCAAACTCCCGACTCACCCTCGGCGTATACTCCGCCCCACCCCCAACTCCCACCTCCTTAGCCCGCAACTCCCAGCTCCCCACCCTCTCATGCCCCAGCTCCCTCTCCACCGTCGCACCCACCGTCGCACCGTTCTTGAGCGTCAGGTCCCGATCACTAGCCAACTTGGCACTCCCCTTGAACCCACCCAGCTCGCTCTTGCGTCTCCTCTCCACCCGACGGAAGCGCAGACTCCCACACACCATCACCACCGCAAGGATAAACCCCGCCACCGCGAGCGCAACGACCGCGCCGATGACACCACCTACCACCGCCCCCAGCTCTGCTTTCGCTTCTGCAGCCGCAGAACCCGAATACTTCGCCGCAAGGGTAGTATTGAAAGCCGCGCAAAAGATGCTCTCGCTCCCACACGCCGTGCACCAATCGCTCACGTCATCGACAATGAATCTGCCCATCTCCTCCCGGAAAGTCGTCCACAGCATATCCGTCTGGTCTGGCCCATTCCCAAACATCGGATAGCTCTGCAAACTACTCCCCGCATCGTCCGCACTAGCGTCGACACTATCGCCCGTGCCGTTGCGGAAGTAGAACCGCACCCAGAGATCTTCTTCGGCTGGGAAGGGGAGGGCGGAGGAGGCGGAGGAGGAGTCGGTGGTGTTGGAGGTCCAGGTGTAGAGTTCGAAGACGATGACGGATGCGAAGTCTGGGATGCCGCGGAAATTGGAGTCGATGTGCGGCAGGGACATGAGGGCGAAGAGGGACAGCATGGGAGGGAACTCGCCGAAAAGGACGGAGAGTTTGAATTGCGTGCCTTGGTAGAAGATGGCTGCTTCCAGCTGCGCGAGCATCTTGGCCAGGAGCATGTTGCCGGCGATGGTGGAGATGGAGCCGGTAGTGTTGGCGGCTAGTTTGTCCTTGCCGGTGTAGGTGTTGGCGCGCGTGAGGTTGGTGAGGTAGGCGCGCTGTTGTTTGTGGGCGAGCCAGCGTAGTTGACTCAGGTAGGAGACGTTGGAGGCCGGGTCGATGTACTGCGGTTCGTCGAGAAGGGCGCTGACGCTGATGTCGTGGGTGTTGTAAAAATTGACATAGTCGTAGATCGAGTAGGCCCTCGCGTAGGACCACTGGCTTTGACTGAGCACATTCTCTAACAGCACGGGTCCCACGGCTTCGTAGACAGAGTACGACGACGCGTTCGTGGCCTCGAAATGCGGTTCTTTCTGGACCTCGAGTATCGATTTCGCGAGAGCAGGGCACTCCTCATTTCCTGCTAAGTAAGGAAATTGCGCATCATAGGCTCCCGCGACATGGACATAAGGATACTGGTATCCAGACAGCGGTTCCTCAAGATAAGTCCCATTGGCCAACATACTCGTCGGGTCCAGCGTCGGCGCCGTACTCGTGTTAAGCGTGAAGGGCGGGTAGAAGCCTTGCAAGAATGCTTGCGCTGAAGCGACTGCGTATTGCAAATCTGCCGCCATCACATACAGCTCAGCTGAATTAATGGTGTCGGTGCTCAGGCCGTAGATCGGCGCAGAGCTCCCGCCAGTGCTGTCGCCGCTGGAAGTGATATAGCGGCTGCGAAATGCAGAGCCAGAAGCATATTGCTCTTGTGCGCCGAGAGATGTGAGGATGGTGGGTAGGTCGCTGGTACTGAGGCTGTCGGGCGTGCGTTCGCCGGTGCGAGAGAAGATCACGGAGGACCAGACGGTGTAGACGGAGTCTGCGCGGGCGGTGCTGGCGGTGAGGAGGGTCGTCGCGAGGAAGAGCGCGAGGCTAGAGGCCATTGTGGAGGATTGCGAGGGCTGCTACTATGCTCTTCTCAGCCGGGTCTGGACGACCACGATATACCGTCTGGACAACGAAGTCCCCAAAGACGACACAGCCTCGATCGCGAGACAGCTCACCGCAAGAAGCCTCCAGAAAAAAGGAGCTTCGGCGAGCAGGATGCCCGCGGTTTACATAGCTCCCACCTTATCTCGCCATCCCACCTTTGAGCCGGTCAAGCCAAATCGGCCCTCGAGCACATGAGCATTTAGCATTATGCAGATACCAGCCACTCCCACAGACGCGGTACCTGTCGGCCAAGCGCATAGTACCTACCTGTCCCAAAGTGACATATCGCGAAAGCGGCTTATGGCGGGGTTAGAACAGAGGTGCAGTCGAGATGGCTTGAGCGATGCGTCCATGGCGGCCTTGGCGTTGCTTGCACGTGCGAGGGTCGGCATGAGGACGGGTCTTATTCAGGCTCTCTGTGAGACCAAGTGCTGTATCAGCACATCACACACGCAGAGCGCGCCTTCTCCTGCGCCTTTCCATGATGAACATCGTCCTCCAGAGCGCAGTACGGCCCAGGAACATCTCGAAGACGACGTTCCTGGAAGAAGGCGTGCGGGGTGTGACAGGACACTGAGACCAGAGTTCGGCGGGTCAAGTCACCTGCGATCCTGCACACTGTTTTCGATAGACGTGCAGTAGATCCGACAGTGCAGCCGAATCTACGATGCCATGACCCATGGTAACACACCGTAGATCGAATTGCATCTTTGCGCAACACAGTAATAATAATGCAACATGAGAGTCTCCCGGTGGGGCACCGCAACGAAGCTTCAATGTCTCTCTGCCGAGGCTCCACCTGACAAGGTTGTACCAAACGAGGAAGCTCTCATCTTGAATCATCGACCTCGTACATGTATTGAAGAGTCCTTTTACCTGTAGGAGCCGTCAGCTGAATTCGAGAAGAAGAATACATCCTCAAAGCCTCTGAAAGGAAGATCGCAACCATGACAACCGTATCATTCTCCCTCCCCATTCTGACCATCCCCATCTACTACGCCCTCAGCATCTACCCTCACGGCCACGCAATCTTCATCGCTTCGCAAGGCAAGCCAGGCGCCCACGATAATCGCAACCCGAAAGCGTCTTCATACAATGACACGCTCAAGAAGCGCCTCACGCCGCAACAGTTTGCGGCCTTCGAACGCGCTGAATCCTGTCACCGCAACCACCTCGAGAACATGCCACTCTTCATCGCCACAGTGTTCGCCGGAATACTGGCAGAGCAAAGAGCCGGAGAGGGCGAGATCGGGCTCGGGGCATTTTGTGTTGGCTGGCTGGCGATCCGCGTGCTGTACACTGCAAACTACCTGGTCACGGAGACCATCGGCTGGAGTTATCTGAGGAGTCTTCTGTACTTTGCTGGGTGCGGTTGGGCGTTTGTGATACTGTGGCGGGCGGCGAAGGTACTGGGAAACTGACGGTAGTACGTGTGTTGAGTCTACTCTCGCACCAAGTCGCGAGTCCTGACTCGGATGGTGAACAGCGGGGAGCCGAGTCCAGTGCTGGATTGAGGCCGGGGCTCGGTAGCAGATACGCATGAATGCGCCCATGACAGCAGCGGGAGCGAGGCTCGAAAGAAGGAGGTTCGCTGCAGTGTGTGGCTATGCGCTCAAGCTGTAGCATTCTTGTGCTGCTGTACACATTGCATCGATCAAATCGGTATTGACCTGGCAGAGTAGTTAGCGATCCTTTGCACTTCCAACCATTGAACGGGAAGACTTATAAAAAGTGGTTGGGCCGCCCTCCTCTCCTTTACAGGATCTAGAGAGCGGCACACGGCTCCCATGAGCACAATATGCAATCCCTCGTTAGACACAGACACCAACCCACTTCGACACAACGCCGCATCGAGCATCGCTGCACGACCAAGCTAGAACCGGCAAACGGCAGATAGCAGACAAGCCAAAGCTTTGAGCCTCACACAGGAGAGGTCCCGCTTCTGTCATATGTTGACCCGGCAGCCCAGAACGCGCTGCGTAGCCCAAAGCAGTTCAAAGTCGAGAGCGGAAAGGCAGTGGTTTGAGAAGAACCGCTCTGGCAACAAAGTCTTTATCCCTTCCCAATGCCGAAACACACATCAGCTCAAGCTTCCATGGACCACAAGGAGTCCATCGCAATCCAGAACGCCAGTGTCGCTTCACCAATTCTTACATCCTCGCATTCGATGCTCTCATGTCAGGCAATCCCGGACCCCGCTTGCGCAGGAAAGATCCTCTCGGTATGTTGTAAACACGCCTCCTGGAGACAAGTCTTTGGTTTCCATCTCCCGTTCAGCTTCCTCAGAAGTAGAAGAACGAGAGAGGCATTGTTGTAGCAGCGCACAAAGTACATCTACAAAAATCGCTGCTCTTCCCACAACTGAATGTGAGGCTGCTCTGCTGGCTCGGGAGTGCAGGCATTTTGTTTTGTTGTTCGGCGCTCATCGATCGACTCCCACTCTCGTGATAGCGGAAGGAGATGATTGACGCGGCTGATCGGGTAGTGCGTCCTTTCGAGAAGACGCAGACGCGCCGTATGGTGATGTACCATGGCACGTGCTCTGGGGCTCGGTGGAGAAGAAGCGCAGGTTGGAGAGTGGTTTGGCCTTCTGCAGAGCAGCGTGGCGTGTAAGGAGGTACGCAGGACGTCTTCACTGCGTGATGAAAAGCAGGGATGTTGGGTTACGTGATGAGACGCCACCTTGCCATGAAAGGCGCGCGTACTGAAGCCAAGGGCAGTGAGTGGCGGACAAGGATGTACAAGGTCGAAACAAGCACTTGCCGCAGCCTTCGAGCACTGACGACGTCGTTCTGGCACGACGGACAAGAGTGCAGGAGCTATGACATGCCGGTGTGCGATACGACGGCCAAACTGGTCGCCTCTGTGCGTAAGCTCGCAAGCACCTCGCTGACATGCATTTGGCATGCTTCGGACGAGTGTGCTGCGAGACGGTATGTAGAGGAGCGCGAACCAGTACTGCGCACGTCTGTGTGTAGGCTTACGTCCCGCGAAGGACGCTGTCATGCTCTTCCTGCCGTCCCTTCAAGCCCGAGCATCAACCAGTGCTCAAGATGCCGCAGCAAGCGTGCGAAGCCCATCCGCGCAAGCAGTCTCGTGCACCATACCAATCGGTATCCAGCGTAGCAGACGACGCAACACCAGGCCACCCACCTGCGATGCTTCAAGCAGCATATGAAGATCCCGAAGACTGCCACAAAAGGTGAACAGACCGCGACCATCCACCCATCTCTCTCCTGCGTCACTCTTCCATGCCTAAATATCCGCCAAAGCTACTCTTTCCACTGATCAGAGCAAGTCGTCCGGCCAGACTCCTCGACGCGCGCCCCCCACGGGAGTCTTACCAAACCGACGCATGAAGATCCTGTATTACATCGCCCCGTCTCACCGTAGCAAGAACAAAGGCACCGAACATATTCCGAGCTCCCCTTTCGTCCACCTTCACTCAACCGAGTCCGCACTGCCACTAGCGCGGCAGAGCGAGCCCCGAGAAGAGATCCCGCGGACTAGTTGTGGGAGTCGGCTGCTTCCCGCCATTGCTCATGGCAGGCCCGCGAAACTTTGGTGAACCGAGAGAATCGCTTAGGGTTAAACCTCCAAGCGCCCACCCACCCCAAACAGCGCACTCGCCGCGGCCAGATGACGTGGTACTGTCCGGTCAGGGAAGCAATGACTGTCTTGGCCGGGTCTGCGACGCCGCCGGAGCGCAGGCCCAGGGACCTGTAGTTCCCGACGCGCTCGCGCCTCCGCCGTAAAGCAAAGGGGAGGCGAAGGAAGATGGGTGCTTGGATGACTGGGGGAGAGTATGTGCTTTTGGTCTGTTTTTGGAGAAAGAATCGAGAGAGGTGGGAATGCCTTGAGAGGTCGAGATGCGCGGTGTAGGACTGGATTCGTAACGTTTTGGTATAGTGGTCTGGTCGAGATGGTTTCGTCCTGTGATGGGTCGGCAAGATCTGATGTGCGTTCGCGGTACTGGAATTGTGAGCAACTGGGTTGTTCCGGAATAAATGCTTGATGATGATGTTGTTGTGGGAAGAAGAGGCTTTCAGCGAAATAGAAAGACGCGCCTGGTGACACGAAGCTGGAACGTGACCACGTGTCAGTTCAGCCGAGGTTTTGGCGCCGCCTCGACTTCTTTCTGGGCAGGATAGTTCTACACCGTAAATAGCTTCCACCTCAGCATGATTCATGTGGCCACCAAATGCTCATTCATCTCAACAACACTTTGATCGAACTATTCTCCTTGTCGCTCTGGTGTGGCATGTACTGCAACGGAGTTGACATTGAGAGATACGGGAGCTGATCGTATCATCGTATGCAAAGTCACTTGGTAGTATCGCAACGCAACAGTGGCTGTCTGATCTGGTTGCAGGTCTGTGGTGGCTTCAACACATCCCAATGGGTATGAGCCTGCAGGGTCTCTGCTGGTGCATAGAAGCCTCAAACCGGTCTCATGGTTGTCCTAATACTACATCAGCTAGCTAATAAATATCCTCAGATAGGTTTCACAGGATGTAAGATCACACTATCGTCTCATCAGCCATCAGGGGTATCTCTTCCATCACATCATTCCCAAATCCTACAGTCCTTGCCTTTTTCCATCCCAAACTCCGCCCGCTTCCTGAATAAATGACACCGAACAATGATGAGAAGTTCAACGGGGAGCACTCGTGCACCAACCAAATCTAGGCAAAGCCATGCGCCTTCGAGACGTGATGACTGATGGCCGCCTCGTCGCCCTCGAAGAAATGGCACACGGGACAATGCGAGGTCCGCTGCGAGAAGCTGGTATGCGTGGACGCGGTCCCCTGGGGCCCGCCGGAGCCGCTGGAAGTCGTCGAGCATCGTGCCGGATCCAGACTCGGGGACGACTGCGAGGACGATGCCTGCTGGATCTGCGAGGGCGACGATCGCTGCCCGGGACTCTCCTGTGGTCTGTAGGCCTGGTATTCTTGGTGCTCGTCGGGAGGGAGTGGCCAGCCGCCACGCTCGCTATGCTGGCTCGAGGCCCCCGAATGGTGTGATGAGGTGAGGTCTTCGGCCGGAGCGTGGGGGAGGGACCTCTGCCACTCGGCCACGCTGCTGCTGGAGCCCTGGCGGTAGGCCGGGTGCACGCTATCTGGGTTTGTGAGTCTGTATCTGCTGTCGCCGCTGTGAGAGCTCGCCTCGGACGGGAGGCCTGGCGAGGGCTGGGGACTTCCTTGTTGCTGTGACGCCTGGTACGTGGAGAACTGCGAACTTCGTCTCCGGTCCGTCGCGGTCTGCTGGGTCGGGGGCGGAGCGAGACTCGAGTGCGGATAATCGCCCGGCAGCTCAGACATGAACGAGTGGCCGCCTTGTTTCAGAGTCGGAGGATATATCGACGGGTCCGCGTGATAGAATGATCCTGGGACCTCGGCGATGTTGTACTCTGGCACCCCTTTTAAGGCTGTGCTCGACTTGGCATGGTGCATCCCGTTAAAGCTGAAGTACTGTTGTGAGGCACTGTAACTCTGCCGTCGACTGTGTTTGCGAGCCATGAGGTCGTGGTAGTTGCCGAATCCGTGGTCATCCGTGTGAGCTGCGAACGGCGACGTGCTCATCGTCGGACTCACGATCTGTGGCAGTGGGCTTCCTGGGGCGCTGATGGGGCTGGGCAGAGGCCTCTCGCCGTACGTGGGATTCATGTTGGGCCTCGATGTCTTCAGTCTCCCATTCTCGAACATGGCGTGCAGTTTCCCTTCGTCCAGCAACTCGGCCTTCTTGGAAAGCCTCGCGATCATGACTGCCGTGGCTGCCTTGGCTTCTTTGGCGACAAATCCCGCCGTGAGCGGTACCGAGCATGTGATGTCGACGTCCTCACGAAGATACAGCCCGTCCAACGGCGTGTCCACCCCCAGCTCTCTGGCCTCTCTGGGCTCTCCCGGCTGACTGCCGCCTATCCTGTATTTGTTCCGCATGTCGACGCCCATTGGGGCATAGACATGGCTTTGCAGACCCCAGGGTTGATCGTGGAACACGCCCTTGAAGCTGATCTTCTTCTTGAGACCAAAGCCCCAGGTGATGATCTCGCTGATCTCGTACCATTGGGAGAAGAACTCGTCGCTCACAGCATCGCGTGGCGCTTCGATCGATTTGACGCCCGTCACGAGCGGGTTCAGTCGGATCATCTCATCGTGAGAATGCAGCAGCTCCAGAGCCAGCTGCCGCGGGACGTTCGGTGGGAGCGGCGTGATCTTGGTGTAAACGATTCGTTTTCCCATCGTGCCCACACTTCAACGCCAGCAACTGTGGCAGTCGCTGCTGCAAGGTCACTATCAAGGTTGAGCGCCTGGAGATCGCCCGATCGAGGCAGGATCCAGGTTCAAGGCAGGACAGGATAACTTAAAGGTGTCCAAAGATTGACATCCATCATCATCAGCACCAGGCCATACTTTGGTGTGCTTACATGATTATCATTTCCAAGTTTACTTGTGGAAGTATGACGAGGGCTCGCCGTGGTATTAATAGACGTCCCATATACCTGCCGCAGCGCCGAGGAAGACGTGCGACTCGGGGCGACTTGGGGGTCGGGAGAGGCAGATGCCGAACCCTTGGCAGTCAATGCACGTGACACCGTCTATAATGAGGTGTGATATCCTTAACCAATGCGGTTAGCGCATGCTAAGTAACACATAGTAAAAATCGTCTAATATATATAGACCTATATTAGACACGTTCTATAACCTTAGTATTTATATCTAGTAGCTAAGAGAGATAATATATAGTAGCTTTACTATAAGACTAGTACTAATTAACCTCTAAAGAAACGTCCTATTATTACTAATAAAGGTACTAAGCCTAATTCCTAATAATAGCCAATTAGATAGAATATAACTAAGATAGTAATAATTTAGCTTAAGCTATATATAATAGCTTAAACCTTAATTAAGCTACTAGTCTATTAATAGCTACTACTACTAGCTCTTTATCGAGGGCTGCTAGAAAGCGTCTAGTTAGTAGATATACCTAGTAGGCTAGTCTATCTAAAGGATAGAATAGCCCTATAACTAAAAAGTAGATATAGGAGTCTATCTATAATATAGGCTACTTTAATAAGTACTAAATATCTTAAATAGTAGTTATAATGGGTCTTACCCTAGGGAATTAGCTATTAGTACTACTAATACTAATACTAACATAAACTATAAACTAAAAAACCTCTCTAAGCTCGAATATTATAAGTTATACTAGTAGCGCCTTATAGTTCTATAGTACGCTCGAAGGTAATACTCTAGTAGTCTTACTATAGGCTGCTACTAGTACCTTAGCTACTAGTAAGCTTACTATACTTTAGCTTAATAACTCTAATAAGTTTAACTAGAACTACTATAATAAGAAGTTTATATTATAGACTCGAAAGATTAGATAGTAGATTAAGAATTAGGAACTCTTTAGTAATAATAGATATATTATTCCGCTAGCTTAGAAGCTTATAATCTTTAGAAGCTTGTTTAAGAGTAGAGACCTACTCTTATTTAATTCGTATAGAGAATAATATACTAGCTATAACAATCTAGTAGAAGTAATTATTAAGTTATTATCTAGGGTTTAGATCGACTTTAACTTTAAAGAGGCCTAATACTAGTCTTAGGAATCTATAAAGCAGACTAGCTCAGCTTATTTATTCTACTTAGTACTCTTTAAGAAGCGTTAAGAGCTAGTACTAAGGCTAGATAAGTTCGAATTCTTACGTAGATTTATCTCTAGATTAAAAGTTACTATTATATCTTAAATTCGACAAGCTAAACGCCTTACTACTCTATATTATATACCTATATAACGAACTTAGCCCTAAAGATTAATAGGGCTTTAATAAAGCGTTATAGAAGTAGATTTCTTAGGCTATTAATATTAATAATACTTACTTTAAGGTATAAAAGCTAAACGCTATTATAGAGGAGGAGTTATTAGTAGTATTATAGAAGAAGCTAGAGTAGAGTAAGAGTAAGAAGAATATTAAGAAGGATAAGAAGAGTAAGAAAGGTAATAAAAAGTAGGATAAGGACACTAAGAAGAATAACGGCTATTATAATTATAGTAAGGAAGGACATTACGCTAGAAATTATACTAAGCTAAAGAAGGATAGTAGAGAGTAGGTAAAAGAGTAAGCAGGTCTAATAACGAGGCTAATAGGTCTATTAAAGATAATAATAATACCTCTAGAATACTTCTAGAGTACTATATTAGTATAACTAGGCAAGTTATAGTAGTAGAAAGGAGTCTAGGAATAAGTATAAGATATTATTAGGTATAGAGAAAAGTAAGAATAGGAGCGTTAGAGGCGCTAGTAGAATAAGTAGGTTAGTAGAGGCTAACGCTAGAGTATATAGAGATCTTACTAGAGAGCTTAATAAGAGTAATAGGATAATTATAGGTATACTAGGAGCGATAATAGGCTTAATAGGAGTACTATAGTAGATAATAAGGAGGCTACTAGGTATCTTAAGTATTTAATCGATAGGATATATAAAAGGATCGCCGCCTTACAATCTAACCTTATTATCCTTAATAGAGTTATTTAGAAGCAGAAGGGTTATATATTAAAGACGAAATTTATACTTAACTTAGCTACTTTTAATATCTATATCTCTACTAGGAAAGCTACTTAGTTACCTTATTCTATAAGATATATAATACTATTAGCTCGAATTAAGCTACTAAATAGAAACGTAGTAGTATCTAGGACTAGTATACTATTACTATATACTATTAGTAGATAGAAGGATACTATTCTAGCTTGTATTATTAATATAGAGTACTACGAAGTTATCCTTAAGTTATAATAGTTTAGGCGCTATAACTCTAACATTAATTAGCAGACTAGAATAGTTAAGCTAAAGTATACTAAAGGAGTAAAGTATATAGTAGAGTATAGTAAAGACATCTTCGAAATCTATAACTATAAGGATGCCGAATTACTAAATCTCTTATAGTCTATAGAGCGTATAAAGTATATTAGCGACGTTATATACCTAGCTATTCTAAGAGAGGTAAATAACGAGGAACATCTTAATAGGTAGTATTAAGATATCGCTATAGCTACTAAGAATAGTACTAATAGTTATAGTAGAGGAGATAAGTAGGACTCGAAATAGGAGCTATTAGTCCTAATAGTTCCTAACGCTAATAACCCTACTTTCTAAGAGATTATTAATTAATTTCCTGCCTTATAGAGAGACTTATTACTAGATTAGCTTCTAAAGCTAAGGAAATAAAATTATACTCTTAATACTATAGATACTAAACCTATTAATTAATAAGTATACTAGCTTACGCTATAGTATCTAGAAGAATAGATAAAGTAGGTTAAGATACTCCTTAGAAAGGGCTTAATTATACTATTAATATCGCTATAGGGAAGTATAGTCCTATTTATACTAAAGCCTAGTAGCAAATCGCCTTAGAAGTATTATATTAGTATTTAAGAAGTCGACTTCTATAGATACTATATCTCTAAAAACTAGGTTAGACCGCTCTAAGACAAGGTTAAAGTTATTAAAAGCTAGCCTACACCTAAGACTACTACGTAGATAAAGTAATTTCTTAGCTTTATTAGCTATTACTAGTAGTATATTAGAGGGTTTACTAAGCTAGTAGCTCTATAATTAGACTTATTAAAGAAGAGCGATCTAGTTATTAGGAGTAAGAAGAACTGTCTAGTAAAATAGATAGCTACCTATACTATTATATTTAGAAAGCTAAAGTAGGTACTTTTAGATAAACTAGTCTTAAGAGCTCTTAATATCTCTAAGCCGTTTATAGTAGAAACTAATGCTTCTAAATAGGCTATTATATTGTTTTGAGATCCTACACTTAACACTAGGTAATAGATTTATATAATAGAAGTAGCTATAGGAGGAATATATTGTTAGGTATATATTAGAAAGTAAATAAACATATTATATTAGAGAAGAGAAGAAGGAATCTTCTCTTCTCTCTCTCCTAGAAATACTCTTACTAAGGCTAAGTATGTAGGGCTTAGTCAGAGTACTCCTAAGTTATAAACTAGTATAACTCTCTCTATTCTAACTTAATATTCCTAGTATACAACTACCTATTACTTTTTAACACTCCTACTTAGGCATATACTACTACCTATAGTCCCTACTAACTCTAGGCTACTCCTACTAGCTTCTAACCTCTAGTCTAGAGCCTTATAAGCTTCGTCCTTATAAGAGAGAGTAATAAATTAGAGTATATTTGCCTTCTTATATAAGGGTAATCTATATATAAAGGAGGGAGGTCGTAAATTAGAGAATGTTTATTATTTATATATATCGGTTTGCTAGTTTATATAAATGCTCTACTTTTATAGGTAGCTCTAGCTTCGTATAAAGGACAATCTATATATAAAGAGAGGTCGTAAATTAGAGAATGTTTATTATTTATATATATCGGTTAGCTAGTTTATATAAATGCTCTACTTTTATAGGTAGCTCTAGCTTTACATAAAGTCTTCCTCTTACTCCTTCTCTACTAACATAACCTCTCTAACGTCTTAATATAGTATCGTAGTAGAGTGTCCTACTAATCCTATTAGATAATACTTTACTTAGCGATAAGCTTACTTAGCTTATAACCCTTAGGTATGTCTTTCTAGCATATTATCCCTCTAATCGCAGCTAACTATTCTCTTAGCTCTAATGCTATAAGGGACCTAACTGTTAGTTATATATAGCTCTAGGTATATATCTAATTCCTTCGTAAGGCGTATAACTCTAGTTACTTTAACTAAGTCCTATCCTCCTTTAAGGGTAACGCGACCTAATTCTATATTACTTATTAGAGTATAACCTTCCCTTATAACCTAGGTCTATAGGAATATAACCTAAATACTCTTACTAGTACTATACTAATTACTACTAGCTTTACGATAGCTAGAATTACCTAGAGCATAAATTATCTTCGGTATATTATAAAGTTAGAAGAGTACTACGTAGGTCTATATAGCTAGTACTACTCTAACTCTAGAAATCCTTACCTCGAGAGTTTATATACTAACTATTTTAGGAAGAATTAGAAGAAGCACTACTTATTATACTCTAGTCTAATAGATAAAGATCCTAATCTAGTAGGT
>JABBMZ010000198.1:0-24928 GCA_013403795.1 Teratosphaeria pseudoeucalypti
GAAGACTATAACCTCTAGGTTAATAAAGTAGACTATAAGAGTTTAAAGGACCTAATCGAAGTATACTTAGCGTAGAAGAAGAGTAAGAGGAGCTTAGGTAAAGAGAAATAGAAGAAGTAAGCCTAGAGAGAAAAGTATATTATAGGCTACCTATACTATAGCCCTAGGCGGGGCGTAGGAGCTAAGTATACTTATAGCTAGAGCTACTTATCCTCTAAGGGTGCCTAGGGTAGGGCTACTCTTTATTACTCTCTACTCCCTCTATCTTATTATCTTCCTTAGGACCTAGAAGGCCTATAAGGTCCTTATGCTCCTAGCGAGAGATTAGTATACGCTAATCTAGTAAGGAACACTTATAGAACAAACTTACCTCTATCTTATCGCCGAGGTAGGCCTAGAGCCTACTTATAGCGGCATTAGTATAGCTAAGGTTAGTAGTAGGTACGCGGGCCTTAAGGAACTAGTAGGAGGTTAGTATATAATAAGTAAGTAATAGGCCTAAAGACTTATAGCGCGACCGAGCTCGAAGAGGCTAACTAGAGCCTAGGTATTCTATACTATAGTAGTAATAGCTTAGGTGTTACTACCTACTTACGTAGTACTAGTAGCGCGCTTACTCTTAGCCGCGATAGTAGGATAGCGCTAAGAGATAGAGTCGTAGTAATACTATAGCCTCTATAGATAGTTAGTATCTAAAGGTTATACCTATAGTATATAATATATAGGCGAGAGACATACCTTAAGTAGCTTACGCTAGTTCGTAGTAGTATCTAGGAACGCTTACTAGGTAGCCTTATAGTCGGCCTCTAAGGTATTAGCGTCGCGCCTAATATACTCTATCTTAGCGTAGGCGCGGAGCATAATATTATACTCTACTACTATAGCCTAGTTTATTAGAATATAGGTATAGTTATTCTTACTATAGCTATAAGCTTAATTAGTAGTTATACTAAGCTAGAGAAGTATATACTTAGGGCGTACGAATATATATACTAGTTATAACGCTACTACTACCCTAACTTAAAACATATATTATACTACTTATACTCTAGGGTAGAGTTAGCTACGCGTCTCGTATATTTAGAGTAGGTAATACTTACGCTTAAGGCTAATATATTAGGCGTAACGCTTATAGTCGTCGATAAGGGGCTCCTTACTATAAGTATAGTAGCTAGAAGGCGTATTAGAAGTAGGTAGGGCGCGTATAAGTATGCTAGAAGTAGCTAGCGGAGCGCTAGCAGCGCGCTTAGAACTCTTAGGAGATATTACTAATAATTTAATATAGAAGAAAAAAGTTAGGAAGGTAGCGTACGTAGAGCAAACTTTATACCTACGCGCTATCCCTACTATAGAAGCTTTCTATAGGCGAAAGCTCCTTATTATTATAAGCAACCTATACTAGGACTAATTAGAGGCGTCGAGTATATTTATAGCACACGTCGTATAATAATAACAAAGAAGTTATATTACGTAGATTATAACTAAGACACAATTTATAGTACTACTCTAGTATAGAGGGAGGTTTGTAGAAGGGACGAGCTACTTATAGAGTAGACTATAAAGGGCTAACGCTTACTCCGCGTAAGTAGGAAGTAGTCCGAGTGTCGAGACGACCCTTATAGAGGAAGGAGGCAAATAATACTAGATAGTCGAGCTATAGGCTTAGATAGCTAGGCTAGTAAGCTAAGCTATATATAACGTACGTATACGTATACTATACGCTTCGCTTCGTAACTAAACGAAGGTAGTAATTAGTTTCTAACCTTGCTCTATTATTAGAGACTAAGGCTCTATACGCTACTATATACCTTTATATTAATAGCCTATTATATACGTTCTTAGAGTATACTTAGTACCTACGCCTTATATTAGAGTAGCTACGAAAATACGCCCTCTATACTAGCTAGAAGAAATATAAGTTCTATACCTACCGACTAGAGTTCCTAGGCTTCGTTATTAATAGCTCTAGCATATTAATAGATAAGAGTAAGCTTAGTATAGTTAAGAAGTAGCTAGTACCTAAGACTCTTAAGGAAGTCTAGAGTTTCCTTAGCTTTACTAACTTCTATAGGCAGTTTATTAAGAACTACTCGAGGATAGTAGTATTACTTACTATAATAACTAAAGGGAAGGGTAGTCTATTCTTATAGGGAGAGCCTAAAGAAGCTACGTTTTATATACTTATAGTAGCTTTTACTACTACTCTAATCTTCTAGTATTATAACTCTAAGCTTCTAATTAAGATAGAGATAGATACCTCTAAGTTCGCCTTAATTAGTATCTTCTTCTAGCTCTTCGTAGGCGAGGATACTACTTATTAGCACCTTATTATCTTCTACTCTTAGAAGCTTACTCTAGTAGAATAGAACTATAAGACCTATAATTAAGAGCTACTAGTAATTATCGAGTGCTTTAAGACGTAGCGCTATTATCTTAAAGGCGCGCTATAGATAATTTGTATACTATCTAACTATAATAACCTTTGTAGTTTTATAAGCATAAAGTAGCTAAATAGTCGCTAGGCTTAGTAGGCTATATACTTATAAAGGTTCGATTTCGCTATTAAGTATAATAAGGAGACTAATAACCTAGCTAATAGACCTTCTTACTATATAGACTATATACCTACTATATAAGTAGCAAATATACTCCTCCTAACTTTAAGAAATAAGCTATTATTCTAGAAATAAGAGGGTAGGTAGACTAACAACTCTATTATAGATTATATCTAGGTTATATATATATAGTAGGCTAGGAGTATAGAGCTTCTACTCTAGCCTAAGAAGAGTTAACCTATAGTAGCGCTACTAGCCTTTATTTATAAGGTAGTAACCTAGGAGGAGACTCTAATAGGCGGCGTCTTAGGTAACTTAGAGACCTTACTATATAAGCTCTAAGTAGCCTTAGAGCGCCCTAAGAGTACTAGTAAGGACTAGGAATTTAAGTATAGTGTCTAGTATAGAGAGGGTCGTATTTAGTAGCTACTACGCTTATACTATAACAACCTATTAGCTAGCTACTTTAGAAGAGACTATACTCTCGCCTTACTAGTAAAGAAGTATTAGTAGCTAGAGATAGTAAAAGAAGTCGATAGCTATATCCAAACCTACTATATATACTAGATAATAAAAAATAGACGCTATTACGTATATAATAAGGCGTATACTCTACTATTATCTAATAGGCTATAGTAGAAAATTATAATAGACTTTATTATAGACCTACCTCTAAGTAAGCTCCTTAGGTAGATATACGATACTATTCTAGTAATTATCGATAGGTTCTCTAAAATAGTAATCTCTATCCTAACTAATAAGATATATACTAGTATAGAGCTAGTAAATATTCTAGTACGCGAGGTCGTACGCTATTTTAGTATACCTAAAGGCGTACTCTTAGATTAAGGTAGCGCTTTTACTAGCTAGTATTAGAGTAACTTCGTATATAAGGCGTAGCTAAAGTATAAGCTTAGTATAGCGTTTTACTTATAAATAGATAGCTAAATAGAGTAGGCAAATTAGACTCTAGAATAGTATCTCTAGTATTACTATAATAATAAGTAGAATAACTAGGCGGAGCTATTATTATAGGCTAAGTATATAAGTAACGTATATAATAATACTACTACTAGTATATTACCTTTCTAGGTAGTACTAGGTTTCTAACCTTTTCTAATACTAGCGCCTTAGGACAAGTCTACTAAGAGGAGGGTACTAGCTACTATAGAGCGTATATAGTAGCTACGCGACGTAACTAAGAAGCTAAAAGAGAATTAGTAATAGATAGTAAACTAGTAAGTAGAGTACTATAACGCGTAGTATAAGCGCTAAGTATACTCTATAGGTAATATAGTACTACTATCGACTAAGAACTTATAACTACTAGTACCTAAGAAGAAAATAGTAGCCTAGTTTATTAGACCTTTCTAGGTACTCGATATAATTAGTAATTAGGCTTATTACTTAGTACTACCTACTTAGTACTAGATCTATAATATCTTCTATATCTCGCTAATAGAGCTATAGAACAGCCGAGTAGGTAAGAAGCCTACCTATTCTATATCTCTTACTAAAGAGAATAGCGAGTATAAGATTAAAGCTATTAGAGATACTAGAGTATATAGTAGTATATACTAGTAACTAGTATAGTAGAAGGAGTAGCTAGAAGACTATAACCTCTAGGTTAATAAGATAGACTATAAGGGTTTAAAGGACCTAATTAAAGTATACTTAGCGTAGAAGAAGAGTAAAAAGAGCTTAGGTAAAGAGAAATAGAAGAAGTAAGCCTAGAGAGAAAAGTATATTATAGGCTACCTATACTATAGCTCTAGGTAGGGCGTAGGAGCTAAGTATACTTATAGCTAGAGCTACTTATCCTCTAAGGATGCCTAGAGTAGAGCTACTCTTTATTATCCTCTACCTCCTCTATCTTATTATCCTCCTTATTATCCTCCTTAGAACCTAGAAGGCCTATAAGGCCCTTACTATTACGGAGAGTATAGTCTATAGAGGGCTATAGCTAAGGGACCTTCTAGAGAACAGATAGCTTCTAACAATTAATAAGTCTATACTATATTACTATCTTATACTTTAGGATCCTTATAACAATATAGTAGCTTTGATTCGAGAAGATTACTAGCCGAGGCTACTACCCTTCGGCACTAATTGTTACTATACGACTAGTCCCCTAGCAGACTATACTAGGAGCTAACTAGATAGTAGCTAGTAGACGCCTTCTAGTCTAGGCGAGGAACTAATAGATAATCGACATAGATTATTTGGACTAGTTCTACCTAGACCTTCGATAACTATCTTTAGATAGTACTAAGACTATACCGAGCGAATAGTATAATTACCTCTACCCTTATACTCTTAGGCGACCCTCGAGTAGAGGTACTTAGGAGCGGAAGGATTAATATTAAGACGCGGAAGTAATACTTATATAGAGACTATACTTGTATTAATATTTATCTACGACTTCTAGATAAGGTTTAGCTAAGCCGGATTAGGCAAGGATCCTTAAAGCTAGAAGAGCCCTTATCTAGGAGACGACTATTCTACCTAATACCTCTCTTCTTTCTCCTATACTATCTTCCTTATAATAATAATATAATATTTACTATTTGGAGATAGTTGTTATAAGTAATAGACACCTATAAGTAGTATACTAGCTCTGTTATAACTCTTACTAGAATATTAGCATCTTAGTTTCTCTATTATAGACATAGATATTAAGCTAATTACTTAATATATCGACTATTATATAGACGACGTTAAGAGATCTAGAGCCTTCTTAAAGAAATATCGCAGGGTAGAGAGGATCGTTATTCTCTATAACTACTACTACCTAGAAGTATCTCGACTTAACTACCCTACCTTAGAGGATCTTAGATTAGTAGAGTTATAAGAGTTCCTAGGATAGTAGATTATCGACGTTTCTATACTTACTACTAGTATAAAAGCCTTAAGAAAGGCATTTAAGAGAGTTATCGATACTCTATACTACTAGTAGTAGTAGTACTATCTAGTCTTCGATAAAACGCTAGGAAGAGTATAGTAACTAATAGTCCCTACTAATAGAATATAGGTAGAGACTCTTATACTAGAGCACTAGTAAGAGCATCCTATGCTAGAGCGCTAGCTCTAGCTAGAATAGTAAGGGTAGCTATAATAGTAAGGGTAGCTATAGTAATAGGAATAGCTACGTCGTCTAAGTCTAGCCTTATTATACTTAGTAGACTAGCTACGGTCTCCGAGCTTATAAGAGAGAGCGTCCCTAGAAGTAGTTCGCTAGTAGTTAAAGTTAGACTAAGCTCCGAGTAAGCTAAGCCTACTAGAATAATAGTTACCTAAATACTATAGACTATTAGAGTTAGAACTAGTTCTAAGTAAGCTAAGTCTGCTAGAACGACGGTTATCTAAATACTATAGACTATTAGAGTTAGGACAGGTTCTAAGTAAGCTAAGCCTACTAGAATAATAGTTACCTAAATACTATAGACAATTAGTATTAGAATAATTACTAGAGGAACTAAACTTATAAGGATAGTAGAACCTACTACTATCTCTAGGATACTATAAGAGATCTAGGTTAGAGTACTATCTATAGGGATCGAGTCCTTAGCGAGCGTAGTCGCCTAATTATTATAAGCGACTAATACTAGAGCGACTCCTAAGAAGAACTAACTTGCTAAGACTATAATCTCCTCTACCGAGGAGATTAAGTCTATAAAGACTAGGCTGTCGCAGACCTCGTAGGCAACTCTAACTAGAAATAAGTCCCTTATTATTATTCTTAGCTAGATAACGAAGGACCTTAAGTATAGTGTTATTACTATTATAATTACTAATAAGCTCGCTCTTTATAAACTAACTAGGTAGAGAGGAGTCCCTCGAGGAGGTTAAGAACTATAAGAGGTATTAAAACGAACTATATCTAGAGTAAGATAGTTAACGACTATATATAGAAAGAGAATTATAATAGATAATCGAAGACTATATAAGGGAAGACTATATAGAGAATTTGAGACTCTATAATAACGCTCGATTAGAATAAGTAGGCCTTATAGAGGCTAATAGTTAGAGAGCCTACTATAATTCGGTAAGAACTAATAACTATATCGACCTATACGCTTAGCGTAAAGACTACCTTCGACGCTATAAGTAAGACTATCTCGATAGATAAGAATAGAGGGATAGATCCTTATACTAGTCTAGAAGACAGTCTTATTACTAATATATATAAGAACCTCGCTAGCTATAGGATAAGCCTAATTATTATTACGATATAGAGGAATAATAGCGCTAGAGTAATAAGCGGAGAGAAGACTCGTATAATTCGGACGACTCCTCCTTAAGTACGGAATCTAGCTTACGCTTACGTTATAGCTATAGTAAGCGGAAGAATAAGAAGAAGAGGATAGACTATTATCTAGATTATAGGCGTTAACGTAGAACCTTACTAGATAACTCTAATTCCTCCTTATTATCTAAGGACGACTATTATAGAGACTGTTATTATTATAAGCGCACCTATTATTATTAGCGCTCGTATAATAATAGTACCTTGTAGTTAGAAAGCTTATTAGAATTAGACGCTAGAGGTATAAAGAACAATCCCTCCTTTAAACTAGAGAGAGTAGGATTCTTTAATCTATATCTAAGTAGGGAATATAGCGAGGGCGAGCTAGTAATAGTAGGTAAGAACATTATATACTACTTAGTCCTAATGTTACTAGACGTAGTAGAAGACTACGCCTAGACTATACTAGTAAAGGTAGTCTATAAGAGACTATCCTAATACTTATAGGGTAAAGCTTCTCTATAGTTTACCTATATCTTAATAGTAGAGAACTATGCTTAGATAAGAGATAGTTATAGTATTAACTATTAGAAGAAGAAACTATTTAAGAAGTTTAAAATATCTATAATAAAGGTACTAGCTCTTCTTAACTAGTAAGTATATAGCCCCTCGGACGTATAGAATAGACGCGCGATTGGTAAATACGTTATAACTATTATAAGACTCGTAAAGGAGGCTAATACTAAGGACCTTAAGAGCTAGTTAGTATAGGTATAGCGTAAGATAGACCTGCGTCTAAGATAGGTTATATAGATACTAAATAGCTATATTACTCTCGATGCCTTTATTAATAACTATAAATCTTATATAGAGATATAGGAGGACCTTTATAGACTACGCTAAGACGGCTATAATAATAGTAAGTATTACCTAACTACGACTAGAGGGTCTAATATAGGTTACCGCTATAGCTGATTTGACCGAGACTATAATTATAGAATATAGAGGTCCTATAGTAACTATTATAGCGAATCTAGGAGCTTTTAACTCTCCTATAGAGACCTAGGACCTAATATAAGGTAGCAAAATATAAGCGACTATCTAGTAGGTACGAGGACCTAGGCCTTACTAATAAGCGCTAATAACGTAACTCTACCTAATTAGGCGCGCGCTAGTAGGGAAACCTAGCCTAAAAGAGACTATCTATAATATAATAACTATAGGGAGCGGCCTAGGTATAACAAAGACTATCTACAATATAGTAATTATACTAAAGCTAGTAAGGACTATCCGCGGTTCGGTAACTAAGGCGTAGGCGAAGGAGATCGCCTATAGTATAACGACTATAGTAACTAAGGAAACAGTAATAGAGACTACCCTCGACTTAATAATTAGAGAAACTATCCTTGTAATAATAACTATAATAGCTAGTAGGACTATAAATACTAGAGTAGCTACTATAGCAATATAGACAGATTAGATTATAATAGTAGCTAGAGCTCTATACCTATATTAAGACAGCCTACGTTAAAGGACCTAATAAGAAGTAGACTAAGATTAATACCTTCTTAGCTAAAGTAATAGTAGCGACATCCTATAAGGATGTTATAGTAATAGAGTCCGATACTCCGCTACTCTCTTAGCGAGGGTACGCCTTTTAGTTATAGTATTATATAACCTTCGTACTACACCTTTCTAGAGAAGATAATAACTATACTATCTGCTTAGATACTAGCTACGTCTTAACGATAGTAGATAAGACATAGTTAACTATCCTAGTACTAGGCCTTAAAATTGAGATAATAGCTTAACTAATTACTATCTCTAGAATTAATAGTACTAACGTCTCCTACAAATAGGCGTTAGTAGAGTTATAGATCTCTACGAGACTCCTAGATAGTCGAGATATAATTATTCGAATAACTTAGGAGGTATATTTAGTAGACTATCTTAAAGCTAGAATGCTTATTATAATAGATATTATTAGAGTAGAGAGAATAGTAATTAATACTAACTCCTAAGAAGTAACTATCTAGAATTATAGGGATATATGTTTCTTAGTCGATATTAAGCGTAAGGAAGGAAAGGCGGTTAAGCGGATAGTTAAAGCTAAGGACGAAGTAGTAATACTAGCTAAGTCCGTCGTACTAGTACTAGTATAGTATAGTAGCGGACTCCTACTATATAGAGACTTCCTATTTAAGGGTTAACCTTAGACGAACCTCTCTATATATAACTACGTCGTCGACGTATAGTTTAGAGAGACGATAGTATATAATAATTCTTACTATCTAGTAACTATTAGGAAGGGGACCTAATTAGGACTCCTAATAGACTACTTAGTAGATAGTACCTACGCCTTTAACGCGTAAGAGTATAGTCTCGCGGCACTTAGACTAGTAGATTTAATACTAGACCTAATACTTAAGACTGTCTACCTAATAGGCGTCTATATATATAGTATACTATAGGCTTAATACTATCTTATAAGTATAGTTACTAAGTTTAGCGACATATAGAGAGACTATAGCCTAATAGTCGATATACTAGAAGCCCGCTAGATACTAATACTATTAATAATAGGACAGGAAGAGAAGTTCTTACTACTAAAGGTCTACTACTTAGGTAGACAAGACTAAGAGGTTATCGATAAGACGTTCGACAGGTTATACTCCTAAGGTAAGATAAGCTTTATAGAGTTCCTAACGCTATTAGGATTCCTAGTATTCGTAGTCTAGACGAAAGTCCTAGACAAGAATAGCAACTTAGTCGATAAGGGTTAAGTAGTTATTAATATCCGAGGTCTTAATAAGATAACTATTCTAGACTCGTACTAGATACTACTATAGAGCGACCTATTTTCCTCCCTCTTAGGTTACGAGTATATATCTATAGTCGACCTAGTAGCGTCTTTTTACTAATAGGCCGTAAAGAGAGCAGACTACTACAAATTAATAGTAAACATCTATTATAGGTAGGAGAGTCTTAGTATAGTAGTAATAGGTTTCTATAATAGCGTCTAGTACGTCTAGAGAGAACTAGACAATCTCCTAAGAGACTATAGAGAGTTTATAAGAGCCTATATAGACGATATTATTATCTTTTCTAAGACTCTAGAGGAGTATATTATTATGAATTGAAGCGATTAGATAGCACAAGCGGACCCGCTAGGAGAAATAGCGGCACTAACCGACTAACTAGGATGGTGCTCTACCTCCTACAGCTAAGACCTAGAGAGTATATATACCTTACTCTCTATACTCTTACTACTCCCTAGAGATCGTAGAGAGCATTAAGAATAGAAGAGGCCTACTATTAGGAAGGCAATGTATATAGGAACTTAGGATGGACTTATTCAGACTATGTTCAACTTATGTTAGTAATCGACTAGTTAGAATCGACTATCTATCAAACTCTTATTATTTATTACTTTATATTAGTATCTACTTCCCTCTTTAAGAGCTTATCTTTAGAAGCTACTAACGCTTACCTATTTCGGGTTAGGACATACTTCGGTACGTATAACCTACTAGTTAGTTGTTAACACTTTGAACACCCTTAAGTATAAGTTCTATATCGAGGACCGCTTCGAGAACCCTAGCCCTAAGCGATGCTAGAGGATCGACATAAGTAAGGACTGCGTTAGGAGACTCTACTACAAAGGTTGCCAAACTAGACCTCTATTATAGAGATCGAGTTAAGCTCGAGGAATAGCTTAACTAGATGTAGCTATACTTCTTATTTAACGACGTTACGTAGAATAAGACCTTGTTCGCTATTACGTACCTACGTAGTAAAGCTTAGAAATAGATCAAACCCTACCTTACTAAGTACCTTAGCGATAACACCGACGAAAAAGGAATGTTCGGAAACTTTAATGTCTTTAAGAAAGAACTTAGACAGATCTATAGAGTCTATAACGACAAGGAAGTTTCGACTAGGGTTGTTTAATACTTAGTTTAGAAGACGTTAGCATCCGACTATGCCGCTAGCTTTAAATAACATGCCTAAGTTACTAAATAGGATAATAATACCCTAATAGTTATGTTCTAACATAGCTTAAAGGATAACGTTAAGAATAAGCTAATACGCGACGGATCTATAAACGACGACTTAGACTAACTTATTTCTAGTGCGATCCGAATTAATAATATATTATACGAGCGTGCGATAGAAAAGCGCCACGATTGTAGTAGTAGGAAATATAGCTTTATACCTACTAGCCGGACTAGAGGAAGATATAATCGAGGTAACGACTACGATGCTATAGACTAGGAAGTAAATAACACGTAGCGACTCGATAACAGAAGACCTAAGAGAAAGGGATCCTAAGGCAAGAAAACTAGAATTAAGTACTATACGTGTTCTAAGATTAGATATATAGCGAGGGACTATAAGTCGAAGAATAAAGTGCCCTAACGACAGTTCAACTTAATAGAACGAATTTAGGAATTTAATATAGTCCTCGGAACCTAGGATGAACTAATATCTAGAGGAGGATATAATAAGAACCCGAAGGAGCATAATCCGCTAAAGGACAACTATAAAAGTTTTGCTAAACCGCTCGACTATTTAAACGTACTAGTAAAATTAAAGGACATTACCGCGGAGTAGGAGGAACTAGTAAGCGGAGCGATCTAGTAGCTAGATATAACTCTTACCTAGAAAATACCTATAGCTCTAGAAAACGAATTCTATTCTATAGAGTACGTAGATAATGTCCCTAACGACGTAGAGGATATCCCTAAATAGGAGGACGCGATAGGAATTATAGGCGATGACGCCTACAATAGAGACAAAGAAAAGGGAACAGACGAAGCCCTATACCGAGCCCTAGGTTCGAGAGAGAACTAAGAACCTACGCGACTATCTATACTATAGAGCGGAATGTTAAAACTATACGAAGCAGAAGATTAGTTAAGATGCTACGACAACTAATATAGGAAACATTAAGATAAGAAACTCCAAAATAGATAGGTAGAACTATAATACGAAACTCGATAGATATACGCCTATTATAACGCTAGAGGACTAGTTTATAAGATACGGAAGAACGAACTTTATAAACAAGTTAGATAGGACGTTAAAGACCTACTTTAGTAGTACGACATACTAGTAGAAGTCGCAGAAATTATAGCGGATATTATATAAAACTAGACATCCCTTTACGAAGGAGACTAACTACGACTAGATAAGGTTAGTATACTTATAAGCGAAACTATACACGAACGCTAATAGTTACTTAAAGACTAAGAACGTATAGAAGAAGTTAACGTTATAGAAGGATAAGATAACGAGACGACCGAAAACAAAGATAGCGAAAACGATAACACTTTAGATAAAGAATAGAGAAGTAGTAACGACATAAATCGAGATGAACTAATCGAGTTTACTATATTAGGCTATATAGAAGCTATAAGTATGTTTGTTGTAATTGCTAGGCGATATAAGGAAGTTTTCCTAATACTCGGAAAGGAATGCTATCTATATCTAGGATAATTCGACCTCTTAATTAAGTAGCTTTAAAGTATGTTCTAGAAGCATCGATTAGTATATAGAGAAGAACAAAGCTTTAGATAACACGTATAAGACGTGCTACCTATTAGAAGCCAATTCTAGGGCGATAGAAGCTACCTAATACTAGGAGGCTTACTCGTAATAAAAGGAATAAGGGACTAGATTAAGGCACTACAGAAACAGTTCTAAACTATATAGACTATTCAGACCCTTAGGCGAGAATAACTATAGGAGGTTCTAACTAATAACCGAAAAGCTAGATAAGAAGCAATCTAACATAGGAATTAGATCTAGATATATATTAGAGGGAAAATGCGAGAATACTAGGATCGATAGCTCCTTACGAGAGAATAATAGAAGGAGCTAGAACGATAACAACGACCTATAAAGATATATAGGATGCTAGTACTAGAGCATAGTAACGCTTTACTATTCGATTCGGAAAACAAGTAAGCTTAGCCGACACGAGCGATTAGTATAAGTATAATAATATTTATAAGGCTTAAGAAAACAATTCTAGTAGTAACAGCAAGACAGGAGTCTTTAAGACCGAAAGTATTATAAACAGACTACCTACGATAGTAATAATCGATAGTAGGGCTAGTAGTAGCTTTATATCGAAAGACTATGTTTAAAAGAGAGCAATTATAACGCGCTAGAAACCGGATAGATACAAGGTAATTATAGTAAATAGATTACGCTTACCTAACGTAGATAGAGAAACAGTACCTCTATTATATATTACTTAAGGGTATTACAAGGAGATTATCTTAGATATAATACTAATAGCTAGACACGAAATCGTACTAGGCACCCCTTAGTTAAGAAAACACAACCTAGCTATTAACTAGAGGACAGGAGTACTTAGATTTGATTAATACGAATACGAACGTATTACGAAACCTATATATCGATAGCGGACGATAGTAGATAAGCGGAAGAAACTATACGAGATGTGTTTCTTAGCGAATAGCGGACTTTAACGACAAAGCGCGAACTAGACAGATACTAGAGAGAGTCTACTAGATTATAAAGACGTTATAGTATATAGTAAAATCGTAGCACCTAGAATCCTAGAAGAGTATAAGGAATTCGCGCTACTCTTTAAGGACAAAACAGGATTAGCAGCCTTACTAAAATATTAATATAGGACTACCGAATCCGACTTTAGCCTAGAAAGGTACTACTATTTAGACTACTATATGCTAAATCAGGCAAAGAATTAGAAGCTAAACGAGAATAGATTAAGGAGAACGAAGTAAAGGGATATATCTAGAAATCGGAATCCTCTATAGTATTACTAATAATATTTGTACTAAAGAAGAACGGAAAGCTATAATACGTATAGGATTACTAGAAACTTAACGACATTATAATTAAGAACCGGTACCCTTTACCTAATATTAGCGAGCTATAGGACAGACTTTTAGGAGCTTAGTAGTTTACTACGCTAGACTTACGGAATAGGTACTACCTTATCTATATAGTAGCTAGTAAAGAGTAGAAGATAGTATTTAGATTAAGATACGGACTTTACAAGTTCTTAGTTATACTATTTAGATTAACAAACGTACTAGCAAGTTTCTAAGATATAATAAACAATATACTACGAGAATATTTAGACAACTTTATAATAGCGTACCTTAACGATATCCTAGTCTATACTAATAGGACGCTATAACAATATGTCGAACATATACGAAAAGTATTTAGGAAACTATAGGAACGTAATCTACGAGTTAACCTAGAAAAATGCGAGTTCTATAAGAAAGAGGTTAAGTTCCTAGGATTTATTATAAGCACAAAAGGACTATAAGTCGACTCCGACAAAATCAAGGTAGTATAGGAATAGCTAATACCGAAATGCGTTAAGGACGTATAAGTATTCCTAGGCCTTACGAACTATAACCAAAAGTTTATTAAGGACTACTTAATAACTACGACAGTTCTTACGAATCTTATAAGGAAGGATATTACGTTTAAATAGGAAAACAAACACTAAGAAGCCTTTTAGAAGCTAAAGGATATAATAGTAGAATGCTTAATACTAGCTATATTCGATACGAACAAGCCTATATAGATCGAAACAGATACATCCGATCTTACTATAGGAGTATGCCTTACCTAAGAAAGCGAAGGTAAGCGTAAGCCTATTGCCTACTATTCTCGAAAGATGATACTAGCCGAATAGAACTACGACATTTATAATAAAGAGCTACTTATAATCGTATTAGTACTACGATACTAGAGAGTTTATTACGAAGGAGTACTAGGACTTGTAATATATTCAGACTACAAGAATCTGCTATATTTTACGACTATAAAGGACCTAATAAGATAACAAGTTAGATAGGCAGAACTTCTAGAGTAATACAAATTCGAAATTAAATATACTCTAGGAAAGGATAACGTAAGAGCAGACGCCTTATTATAGCGAAGCGACTACATAGAAATAAAAGATAAGTTCGAGCACTAGGTATTAAAAATCAATAATAACGGAAGCCTAAGCGCAAACATTAGAGAGTTTAATAAAACAGTTAGGATACTAAACGACTAAAAGGAGGAATTTCCTATAAGTAAAGGAAAATTCTAAGTGCTAGAAGCAGATATCGAGAAATATATACGAAGGTACTACGACGAACTAATACGAGGACATCTAGGAATTGCGAAGATAGTACACTTAATATAAAGATATTTCGAATTCCTGCAGATACAATAATAAGTATATAACTACATTAAGAAATATATATAATGTAGATAGAATAAGGTAGAACGACATTCGCCTTACGGAGAAATTTAATTCTCTAAAGTACTAGAGTAACTATAGGATAAGGTTATAATAGACTTTATCGTAAAGTTACCTAGGTTAAAGGACCTAGTAATAGGACACGCATATAATTCGATACTTAATATTATAGATAGGCTAACGAAGTACGCACACTTTATACCCTATAACGAATTAATAATAGTAGAATAGCTAGCACACCTTATGCTTAATAGGCTAGTTAGATACTATAGAACGCAAAAGGCTTATATAACGGATAGGGATAAGCTATTTATGTCGCGGTACTAGAGGACACTTCTTATACTTCTAGGCACGAAGCAGAAGTTGTCTATAGCATTTTATCTATAGACAAACGGACAGACGGAACGAGTTAACTAGACTTTAGAGACGTACCTACGACACTATATTAATAAAATAATAAACAATTAGGTAGTACTACTACTAATAGCGTAACTAGTAATCAATAATATAGATTCGTTAATAATAGGCAGGTTACTATTCTTCCTAAACTTCGGGAAGGAGTCTAATGTTTTTAGACCCGAATACTACTATAAGGCTACTTAGGCTATAATAGTTAGGGTGAGTAACCTCCGAAAAATCTATAAGGACGCTAAAACAAGGATCGAACAAGACTAAAAGAAACTATAAGGTAAGGACATAAGAATAGTACCTTAGCTAAAAGAGGGGGATAAGGTGTATCTTTATACTAAGAACCTAAAGACACGAAGACCGACAAAGAAACTAGACTATAAGAAAGTCGGACTATTCTTAGTTAAGGAGGTTAGAGGACCTATAAGCTATAGGCTAGCACTTCTACTAGATGCTAAAATACACCCTATATTCTACATATTGCTTTTAGAACTAGCAGACCTAGACATACCCTTATAGGAAACATTTTATTACGAAACTTAGGAAGAAGACGAGTTTAAAGTCGAAAGGATTCTAGATTAAAAGAATAATTAGTATCTGGTTAAATAGAGAGGATATCTAGAATTAGAAAATACCTAGGAACTGCTAGAAAACCTTACGAACTACTACTAGCTTCTACGGCATTTCTACTAGAGGAAACATCCAATAAGAAGGTAGGGGGTTCTCCGTGCTAGAAAGAATCCGGCACGCTATCTAAAGAACTCTAGGTCTAAGGAGATAATACTAGGTCGGGAACATACTAGCTAGGAGCCGACAGATTAGAATTAAGAACCTTAAACTCCTCCTAAACCTCTACATCCTTATCTAATAAGAGACAATCCTCTAACGCACGACCTTCGACAACTTTCTAATCTACTATATCTAGCTATTTTCGAAGACGCATCTCTTTAGTATACGCCTAGGCTAGCTTAGCCTTCGCAGAATCGAGCTCTTAAAGCAACCTCTTACGCTACGTAGTAAGACGTTTCTATTCGCTTTTAGTAACCCGCGCGTTATAACCCTTTAGATTCCGTTACTAATATTTAGCGCACCGACTAGAGGAAATGTACACACGATATATACGACCCTCCTTTTAATAAGTATTATAAGGCTTTATAGCGATATTCCCCTTATAGAAGATCTAGGCAGCTTTGCGTTTCTAACGCTAAGTCGATTTAGACTATATAGTAGAAGGTAAAGGAGAAGACATAGTTGCTAGATAAACGAAAGAGTTAAGGTTATACGTAATAAGCTTCGAGACGAAGCTAGGCTAAGGAGGGGATAGTATTATAAATTAAAGCGATTAGATAGTATAAGCGGACCTACTAGGAGAAATAGCGGTACTAACTAACTAACTAGGATAGTGCTCTACCTCCTGTAGCTAAGACCTAGAGAGTATATACACCTTGCTCTCTATACTCTTACTACTCCCTAGAGATCGTAGAGAGTATTAAGAATAGAAGGGGCCTACTATTAGGAAGGTAATATATATAGGAACTTAGGATGGACTTGTTTAGACTATATTCAACTTATATTAGTAATCGACTAGTTAGAATCGACTGTCTATTAAACTCTTGTTGTTTATTACTTTATATTAGTATCTACTTCCCTCTTTAAGAGCTTATCTTTAGAAGCTACTAACGCTTACCTATTTCGGGTTAGGACATACTTCGGTACGTATAACCCGCTAGTTAGTTGTTAACATATATATGCTACTTAGAGAGAGTCTTCGAGATACTAGATAGATACTATTTTAGTATTAACCTAAAGAAGTCGTACCTAGAGTACCTATCTACGACTCTACTAGGCTAGAGGGTTAATAGTTTCGGTCTAGCGTTAGAAGAAGAGAAACTAGATATAATTAGGAGCCTCTAATTCCTAGCTATACTAGGACAACTTAAATACTACCTTAGTTTAATAGGCTATCTCTATTAGAATATCTTATACTATACGTAGATCTTAGGACTATTATAAGAAGAAAAGACCCGCCTACTAAAGGGCGCCCTAATAGTAGGCTATCTATAGAAGGCCTTCGTAGCTAAAACCTATATTAGCTAAGACGAATCCTATTTAATAATATTATACTACTCCTTTTAGGCTATATAAGACTACTTCTATAAAGAGACCTTCCTATAGTATCCTAACCTAGACTGTCCCTTCTTTGTTAACCTCGACTCTTTAAAGGAGTATAGCTATATAGTAATAGTATATATAGTCGATAGAGACCTATTAAAGCTACTAATAGAGAGTAGTAAGACAAAGCCCTTCCTCTGCTAGAAGATACAGATTATTATATTCCTTAGTAGAGCTCTCTCTATAGCTGAGAGGAACTATTAGCTAACTAAACTAGAGGTCTTAGGATTAGTATAGGTCGTTAGGAAGATATACTACTAGATATACGCAAATAAGTACCTAACTATCTTCTTTACGGACTATTACGTAGTAGTAGGAATCTTAGAGTAATACTCTCTTACTATAACGACATATACAGACAAGCTTAATTTAAGACTTATACGCGTAAGCGCCTACTTCTCTTAGTTCTAGATAAGAGTAGTATATATAGCTAGTATCTTATTAGGATTTGTCGATAGCTTAAGCCGCCTATAAGGAGATAATACTAAAGTAACGAAGAACCTAGACCGCGACAATCTAGATCTAATAGCGTACTATAGAGACGTTAAGGAGCTGCTAGCATTCTACGCTCTACTAGTCGAAATAGATAATAAGTTTAGAGACAGACTTATAAGAGTATATAAAGAGGACCCTTATTAGGCTAGGGTCCTAAGGTTAATTAAGCGAGCCTAAGCCTATAATAGGTAAGAGGCTTATACGTTATATTGCCTATAGAACTAGAGCGACGCTTAGATAATAGTATAATATAAGGACAGCTAAGACCCTCTTATAGGAGACGAATATAATAACCTACTTAGTCTCTAATTCTTCGAAAGGGAAGACCTTATCTATTACTATAAAGAAGGTAACCGAGACTGTCTTTATATTCTAGACTTAATAGTAAAGGAGGTATTCGAGTAGGCTTATAATAACTATTATTATTAAGGATTCTACTATGTCTATAAATAGGTACGAGCCTCGTTATTTATAAGGCACCTTACTAAGCGTCTTAAGGAGTATATCGCCTTCTACTTAGACTACAACCTAAACTAGACTAAGCGCTACCTCCTATATAGCGAGCTTAATCCTATCTAGACTAAGATAATTCTATACTATACTCTTATAATAGACTTTATTAGCGCTTTACCTCTAATATAGTCTAGTAAGAACATAGTACTAACTATTACTAATAAGGCTAGTAAGCGTAACGCCCTAATAGTAGGATAGGCGACAGATAACGCTACTATATAGGAGGTGCGATTTATTAAACAATTAATAATTATAGACTAGAGTATATTATAGGTAGTAATATATAATAGAGACCCTAAATTCCTCTTAGAGTTTATAATAGTAGTATTCGCTAAGCTTAAAATCAAGATACTATTAATAATAGTATACTATTCCTAGACTAATAGTTAATCTAAGCGTACTAACTAGACTATTAAAATTACCTTAAGATACTTTATAACGGCTAACCTAGATACTAACTAGATAGAGGGCCTTCTACTAATTTAAGCGACCCTTAATAATTTAAGTAACGCGATAACTATAGTTACGCCAAACGAGTTTATTATAGGTTTTAAGACAAACCTAGACTCCTTTATACTCCTAGAGGATCTCCTACTAGCGGATTTTGCTAGGGCGAGGGTCTTAGTCCGCTAGGAGGCGGAAGACGCTATAGTACTCGCGAATACAAAGATAAAGGAGCGTTATAACGCTAGATACAAGCTAATCTACTTTAAGACTAGCGACAAGGTATAGTTACATTTATACTATAGCTACTATATACTAGAATATATGTCCTATAAGTTCGCCCCTTAGAGAGAAGGTCTATTTATAGTAAAACGCTAAGTAGGATAGTTAGTATATAAACTCGACTTACTAGAAGAGTCCTATATCTACTCTATTGTCTCTATAGTATAACTAGAGCTAGCATCGAATAGTCTAGACCTATATAGTAGATAGGGTCGTTATAAGCTAGGACTAGTAGCAGCTAAGAATAACAAGGCGCTAGAGTACGAAGTTAAGCGCCTCCTTAGCTAGAAGGTAATAGTTAGGAGAGAGATCTTAGTAACTTAGTATTTAGTAAAATAGCTTAGCTACGGTAATAACTATAATCGATAGTACGACGAGGATAATCTCGACGACGCTAGAGACCTTATTACTAAGTATAATTAGGCTTATCCTAATAGAGACTATAATATAATAGTATAGGTAAGGAGATATATAACCTAGAGTACTAGGGCGGAGGCTTTTTTAGGCTACTATTAAAGGGATGCCTAAGGGTAATAACCTTTATATTTATAGGACAATTATATTACTATAGTAATAGTTTGTTACGTAAACAAATAATAGGCCCTAGCCTCTTTGTTTTCTAAATACTACTTTACTTCTAGACCCTAGAAAAAATTTTACTACTATAATAACCCCTACCTTCGTACTACTAAAATAAAGACCTCTCTACTAGAAACATATTGTCGGATATATATAAGACATTATATAACATATCTAGCATAGTATTTATTATAGTAAGAGATCCTTATAGTTAGAATAATACGCTAGCGCTATAATAATTTAGACAATAGTAGCGTCTAAGCCTCTTAGCTAAGAAGTACTATCTACTAATATATAGTAATACTATACGCTCTTAAAAGTACGAGTATATTAACTACTTTGCCCTAGTATAGATCTTATCCGCGAACTATAATAAAGTCTTTACGCTATAGTCGTTTGTTTAGCGGACTACGCCTAGAGACTAGTAGACGCTCTCTAGGCTAAGAGTAACGTATAGGAATAGAAGGGCCGCAACCTCCTAGTAAAGCTTTATAAGGGCTTTACTATATAAGAACTTATAGTCTTTACTAAGGGACTATAGCTATACTAGTATAAGGACCTAGATAATAGTAACATCCTAGCTAAATAGCCTTTCTCTAGCTACTTTTAGTATAAGAGCCTCTTCGACTATAGGAGACTAGCGCTAGGATACTATCTAGAAAGAGAAGGAGATACTATATAATTCGCTACTAGGACAAAAGTAGTCCTTCTAAATAATAATATAGTAAAGGGATTAAAGGCCGTACTATATAATAACCTAATATACTAGAGGCTATATACTCTACCTTAGAGACCTAAGAGTAAGGAGAACTATATATAGTCTAACGTAATAGTAGATATAACCTAGACTAAGGGATAGTTCTACTATACTATAATTACTATATAGTCAACGCTATTCTAATACCTTCCTAAGATAGTATAATTAGAAGATAAGATTGTTAGCGAACTTATAATCGACATCTACGTTAAGAAGCTATTTTAACTAGTCTTCTTATATAAGAATTAGAAAGGCGTCTTTAATAAGGAGGGTCTTCTATACTCTTAGAGACGTTAGATAGGACGTCTATTTGTTATTAATATTACCGAACCTATACTAACGTAGCGCTACCTATATATTAAAGGCGCGTATATACTATATAGAAGTAGCTATCTAGAGAAAGTTATATCTAAGGCTAAGCTCTCTATTTAAGAGAATAAGAATAGACCTTTTCTATAGGTTAGGCTAAAGATAGTTACCTATAGGAAGCTAACGTATAATAGCGCTTAGAAGGAAGGTTATAATACTATCTTCTAGGTAGATTATAATATAGAGGTAGACTTCGGAGCTATATATTAGCTAGGATTCGTCGACGTCGACTATCTATTAAAGAACTTCGGAACCTACGCTATAAGCGAGCTAGCGATAGTTAGGAATATAGTAGATATAACTAGGATAATACCGAAAGCTATAAGGACTAACATAAGGGTACTGCCGCGCCTATTCGGAGAAGACTATCTAGTAGGGAACATACGTCCTAAGAAATACGCCTTAGATAAGACTAGAGACCTAATATATGTATTTGTAGTATTACTACTAGAATAGAAAGTAATACTAGTAAACCTTATATATACCCTTTAGAGACTAGGCATAACTAAGTATAATCTTAAGGTCCTAGTACTACTAGTAGAACTAGAGATATCTAAGAAGCGTAAGAGAGGTAATAAGAGTAGCTCTAGTAAGATAACTAATACGAAGACTCTAACCTTAGAATAGTTAGCGAAAGAATAGGATAATAGTATATTATAGATATACTACTTGTCTAATAACGATAATTAGATAGGAGGAGTACTAGTCGAGAGTAATATAAAGACTATACCTAACGACGACAGCCTTCCTACTATACTAATCTCTAATAAGAGAAAGAAACTACTTAGCCTCGACTATCTAGCCCTTACTAATACTAATAACTATTAAGAGATAGTAGTAGGGCTAAGTAAGAGACGTAAGACTATTACTAATATAAGGATTAAGGACGACCTATCTACACCCTAGTTTATACTAATTAATATGCTTAATATAGATAATAATAATGTTCTACCTAATAATAAGGATAGCGTCGCTTATAATATAAACAACGTAATAATAGTCGCCCTCGCGAATAGTTAGATTGTATATAGGAGTAATATAGTAATAGCTATAAGACTCTAGGAGGAAGCTAAGGACCTCGAGAAGTTAGTAGCCTCTAAGAAGAGGAATGCTATAAGAGCGTATAAGGCTACTATACTATCTAAGCGTATAACGATCCTAATAATATAAGAGCTTAGGAGGATGTGCGAGGTAGATAGCGTTATAATCCCGCTAATAGCTCTAAATACTATAACTATAGCTCTATTTATAGTTAGTAGTATAGCGTCGCCTAATATACTCGCGAAGGTTAAAGCTAGCGTAGTAAAGGTTAACGTAGAGGTTCTAGACAAAACTATCTCTAAGATGCTACTAGAGGTAACTTTCCTAATAGCTAATAGAAGGTAGAGTAGAGATAACGTAACTAAGGTAAGGCGCGCGGCGATAGAAGTACTAAGTAGTAGAGACAAGTATAAGACTATTAGAGTTAAGAAGTCTTAAGGAGCAGACTAGTATAAGACTATTAGAAGAGGAGCAAAAAACTAAAATAACAAAAAATTGCCTAATACCTATCTAACGCGGATCCTAGCGTTAGATAGAAGACTATTATTATAAGTACTATTACTATACTACCGAGGTTAATAGATAAGTAGAGGCGAACGTCCTAGGAGGACGAGGCTAATATAAGGTAGTATAGAGACGAGGAGTAGATAGATATAATAGTAACGAAAAGATAGAGGACTATATTACGCGGGCGTAACTCTTTTAAATTGTTAGGGGGGATGTTATTATAGAGAGCATAGTCTATAGGGGACCGTAGCTAAGGGACCTTCTAGAGAATAGATAGCTTCTAATAATTAATAAGTATATACTATATTACTATCTTATACTTTAGGATCCTTATAATACTTACGCTCCTAGTAAGAGATTAGTATATAACGATCTAGTAAGAGATACTTATAGAATAAGCTTACTTCTATCTTATTATTAAAGTAGGCTTAGAGCCTACTTATAGCGGCATTAGTATAACTAAGGTTAGTAATAGGTATATAGGCCTTAAGGAACTAGTAGGAGGTTAGTATATAATAAGTAAGTAATGGGCCTAAAGACTTATAGCGCAACTAAGTTCGAAGAGGCTAACTAGAGCCTAGGTATTCTATACTATAGTAGCGATAGCTTAGGTATTACTATCTACTTATATAGCGCTAGTAGTATACTTACTCTTAGCTATAATAGTAGGATAGCACTAGAGAATAGAGTTGTAATTATACTATAGCTTCTATAAATAGTTAGTATCTAAAGATTATACCTATAGTATATAATAAGTAGGTAAGAGATATACCTTAAGTAGCTTATACTAGTTTGTAGTAGTATCTAGGAATACTTACTAGGTAGTCTTATAGTTAGCCTCTAAGGTACTAGTATTGCGCCTAATATACTTAGCCTTAGTATAAGCGTAGAGTATAATATTATATTCTACTACTATAGCCTAGTTTATTAGAATGTAGGTATAATTATTCTTATTATAGCTATAAGCTTAATTAGTAGTTATACTAAGCTAGAGAAGTATATATCTAGGGCGTATAAATATATATACTAGGTATAACGCTATTACTACTCTAACTTAAAAATACGTATTATACTACTTATACTCTAGAGTAGAGTTAGCTACGCGTCTTATATATTTAGAGTAGGCGACACTTATACTTAAGGCTAATATATTAGGCGTAATACTTATAGTTATTAATAAGAGGCTCCTTACTATAAGTATAGTAGCTAGAAGGTATATTTAGAGTAGGTAGAGTATATATAGGCTTACTAAGAGTAGCTAGTAGAGCGCTAGCGACGCGCTTAGAACTCTTAGAAGATATACTAATAATTCGATATAGAAGGAAAAAGTTAGGAATATAGCGTATATAAGTAGACTTTATACTTATATGCTATTTCTACTATAGAAGCTTCCTTAATACTAGATAGTCGAGCTATAGACTTAGATAGCTAGGCTAGTAAGCTAAGCTATATATAACGTACATATATATATATTATACGCTTCGCTTCGTAACTAAACGAAGATAGTAATTAGTTTCTAACCTTACTCTATTATTAGAGACTAAGGCTCTATACGCTACTATATACCTTTATATCGATAGCCTATTATATATGTTCTTAATTCTAATTACTCTACCCTAGTTATAGCCTATAGAGTACTTATAATAACTAGTATCCCTCCTCCTAGCTAAGTAGGCTCTACGCCTACTTATATATAGCGCTAACGCGACGCGGAGGCTAGAGGCAACTAGCTCGAAGTAGAAGAGATAGTCGATAAGGAGATAGCTTGTCTTAAGTAAGAGTAGGTAGTACTAGATAAGGAGTAACGCCTCTATAACCTCTAAATAGATATAGCATATTATAGGCGCCTATAGGTAGTAGGTTTCTAGGCTATAGAGATAGCGACTATATTATCTATATAGTTAGCTAACTCGCCTACTATACCTACGCGTAGCTTAGATAGCCTACGCTTCGAACTTCTATTAAAGTTCTCTAGTAAGACGCTAAAAGAAGTAAGAACCTTTATCTACTATTTAGAGAAGATATTTATATTATTAGGCTAGGCCTATAGTAATACGTACGCGCGGATTATATATATAAGTATATTCCTTAAAGGAGATACCTTAGAGACCTAGTATAATAAGTATAAAGTCTCGAACCTAGCGCTAGACTATACCTAGGAGATATTTTACTAGGAGATAATAGATATAGTTAAGGATCCTACTAATTATAGGCTTACTATCGCCTAATAGTATAAGAGCGCTAAGTAGGGCGAAAAGTAGAGTACCTTATCCTTTACTATATATTTAGCTACGCTA
>JABBMZ010000199.1:0-24448 GCA_013403795.1 Teratosphaeria pseudoeucalypti
TCTTTAGTTATTACCTCTCTAATACCTTAATACTTCTCTAACACCTTAGTATAGTATAATAGTAAGGTGTTCTACTAATTCTATTAGATAACGCTTTACTCGATAAGAAGCTTAGGTAGCTTATAGCCCTAAGCTCTAACGCTATAAGGTACCTAACTCTTAGTTATACCTAGCTCTAGGTATATATTCGATTCCTCCGCGAGGTATACTACGCTAGTCGGTTTTCCTAGGTCCCTCTAGTATTTAAGGGTAATATAACCTATTTTTATATTACTTATTCGAGCATTATATTTCCTAATAATCTAGGTTTATAAGGGTATAACCTAAATATACCGACTAGTATAATACCTATTATAGCGGGCCTTATAATAGCTAGTACTACCTAGACTATAAACTAGGTCTAGTGTACTACTAAGTCGAGAGGCTAGTATATCGGCCTATACGCTCTTTATTACTCTAACCCTAGAAATCCTTATCTCGAGGGCTCTTATACTAATCGCTTTAGAAAGAACTAAAAGAAGTATTACTTACTCTATACTAGAGTAGTAGGCGAGAATCCCTTAGGTTAGAGTAGTACTATAGGTTAGAGTAGTCTATTAGGCTAAGTTTAGAGTAGCCTATCGGCCTAAGCTTAGAGTAGTCTATTAGCCTAAGTTAAGGTAGGTAGCTATAACCTCCGGCCTTATCTCTCTACTTCCTAGCCTATTAACCTAACTTCCTAAGCTCCGACTTATTAGAGCCTAGGTTAGAGTCCCGACCTAGGCCTATAGCGTTAGAGGGATAAGGATCGTCGTTAGAGGAGTCTAGATTATTACTAGATAGCTCTAGATAAGTACTAGGAGAGCGAGTACTATAGGTTACTTACTAGTCTCGCGGATTATTATAACGAGGCCTTCCCTAAGCCTCGCACAAACTAAGAAGCTAGAGACCTCTTTACTATATAGTTTAATAAGACTATATAGCCGTATAAAGACATTCTAGTTAGGACTAAGCCGACGCTATTTACCTAGAGTAACCTTATCTATTATAGGATTTTAGTCTACCTCTAGGAGGCTGAATTCGCCTAGTAGGAATAGAGCATTCTTAGGAGGCCTTTAACTCTCCTAGATTAGGTAGCTAACTATAAGTTAAACTAGATAAGTAAGAGAATTAAGGCTCTAACCTATTAGTACCTTATTAACTAGGCCTTCCTCCTCTAGCCCTATTAGTATGCCTTAATTCTGCCTATAATTAAGGAAGAGTCCCTATTAAGCGAAAGGTCTGCTACTCTACCGAGATAAGTTCTAGTCTCTATTCCTAATACGGCTTTCTAGGGTATAAGCCTTAGTTAGAGATATTAGAGCTCTAACGTTCCTAGTTAGAGGCGTTAGAGTACTAGGATTCTTAATCTAAGGCGTTAGTCGCTTAGAGAGACCTAGGAGGAAAGATAAGAATAGGAGATCCTAGTAACTCTTTCCCTTCTAACTTGTTATCAACCTTCTAGACTAGATATCTATATAACTAGTACGAGTCTAATCTTCTCGCGTAGGAGTCTAAGGGATTAGCCTATTAGAAGTATATAGAGTAGTATCCCTTCTTTCCTTACTCTAAATAACTACGATATTCTACTTCCTACCGAGCGCTCGCCTTCTAAATATTAGCTATCTCCTAATATTAGCCTAGGCGCCTCTAGAGTCGAGCGGTACTTAGGTGTTCCTTATTAGAGTCTATATTTTACTTATCTAAGCCCTCTTATTATTATATAGAGACCTCCTAAGAATCTACTTCGTAGTATTACTAAGGTAGATAGAATAAGGTCTTAGTAAGAGTTCTATAGTTAGTAATAGTTTTACTAGGAGATTACTAAAACGCCCGATAAAAGGATTAGTAGCGAAGTTTCTAAGTTGCCTAACGTAGGTCTATCTTAGGCTAGTCGTCGTAGTAGTTAGAGTAGTAGTTAGAGTGCTAATCGTAGGGCTCGTAGTAGTTAGAGTACTTATTATAGGTCTAGAGGAGGCCGCTAGTAGTATAAGTATTCTAGTAGGGATTTGCGAGTTCCTAGTAATAAACGAGATTACCTAAGGTAGTAGGTTAGTCTAGTAGTGTATTATAGTACTACTCCCTAGTAGTAGCTATAATTATAGAAATACAAACAAAAGTAAAACAAAAAGGTTACTTCCTTAGCTAAAGCTACTCTACTATCTTCTCGAATTAGGGTCCTAGTTTCGGTTTTGTTAGGCTGTTAGTAATTATATTAGAGGTCTTAATATAGCTAATAGAGATAATACCCTTCTTATAGAGGTCTCTCTAATAATAGTAGGCTACGTCGATATACTTTAACCTCTCGCTAGCGTGTATATCCTTTATAAGAATAATTACCGCTTAGTTATCTTCTCGTAGCCGCACTATTAGTAATCCTATAGCGAATTTTATCTCCTCCTTAATATATAGGCTCTAACTAATATATCTTTATATCTTTATATCTCGAAGGATCTAATAGAGAAACTACGACTACTTTATATACCTCGCTATTACTATATACTCTGCCTCTATTATCGAGCCTACTACTAACTTTTGCTTCTTACTAGCCTACAACACTAGTCCTCTAGTAAGTATAAACATATTCCCTAGTACTAAGATATAGTCTAACTAATACTAGATAGTCGAGCTATAGGCTTAGATAGCTAGGCTAGTAAGCTAAGCTATATGTAACGTATATATACATATACTATACGCTTCGCTTCGTAACTAAACGAAGGTAGTAATTAGTTTCTAACCTTACTCTATTATTAGAGACTAAGGCTCTATATACTACTATATACCTTTGTATCGATAGCCTATTATATACGTTCTTAATTCTAATTACTCTATCCTAGTTATAGCCTATAGAGTGCTTATAATAACTAGTGTCCCCCCTCCTAGCTAAGTAGGCTCTACGCCTACTTATACGTAGCGCTAACGCGACGCGGAGGCTAGAGGCGACTAGCTCGAAGTAGGGGAGATAGTCGATAAGGAGATAGCTCGTCTTAAGTAAGAGTAGGCGGTACTAGATAAGGAGTAACGCCTCTATAACCTCCGAGTAGACGTAGCGCGTTATAAGCGCCTATAGGTAGTAGGTTTCTAGGCTATAGAAGTAGCGACTATATTATCTACGTAGTTAGCTAACTCGCCTACTATACCTACGCGTAGCTTAGATAGCCTACGCCTCGAACCTCTATTAAAGTTCTCTAGTAAGATGCTAAAGGAAGTAAGAACCTTTATCTGCTATTTAGAGAAGGTGTTTATATTATTAGGCTAGGCCTATAGTAATACGTACGCGCGGATTATATACGTAAGTATATTCCTCGAAGGAGACACCTTAGAGACCTAGTATAATAAGTATAAGGTCTCGAACCTAGCGCTAGACTATACTTAGGAGATGTTTTACTAAGAGATAGTAGACGTAGTCGAGGATCCTACTAATCGTAGGCTTACTATCGCCTAATAGTATAAGAGCGCTAAGTAGGGCGAAAAGTAGAGTGCCTTATCTTTTACTATATACTTAGCTACGCTAGAGGAACAAATAGAACCCTATACGCCTACGTAACGTATATAATACTTACTTGTAAAGCTATAGGATACCCTAGGCGAGGCTATTATAGTCTACTATTAAGCGCTAAAGACTTAGGACGAATTAATCTCTCTAGCAACCTAGATTAAGTAAGTAGGAGTAAGAGGCTCGCATACTATATATAAGCACACCGCTAGTAAACCTTATAACTAACGAGACTACAAGAAGCCTAATAAGGACGATAGTAAGAAGTCTAGAGGAGATTCCTAGAAGCTACTACTACCTCCGCCTACTAGGAGTAGTAGCGGAGTAGCTAATAAGAATAACAACTATTATAACTATAGTAAACCTAGCTATTAGGCGTAGGATTGTCGTGCCCTAAAGAAGGAGATAATAGCTTCTACTTATAAGATAGAGGTAGTAGAGCCTATAAAGGCTTAACGCTATGCCTAGGCCTACTTACTATATAAGAGGCGGGTAGTAGTACGTTAGGTAAGGGCTAGTTATTAGTCGAGGAGCCCTTCTATAGCCTCGACTATAAGGGAATATAACCTAGGTCTAGACGTAGCCCTAGTACCTACGAAGCGCCTATATAGCGTAGTTGTTGTCGTAGAAGAAGACAAAGTTAAGACAGACATATTACTTAATAATTATATAGATATTAACGTTATATCTTAAGCTTACGTCTTATAGTATAGGCTTAAGCGAGTCGCAAGCGTGCCTCTTCCTACTATAGATTCGTTCTAGGGGAAGAGAGGCTATTATTATAGCGCGTATTAGCTTAAGATCCGACTAGTAGATAGTACTAGATATAAGAAGTATACGTAGGGTATATTCTTCGCCTTAGATATACCTAGAGCGCTAGTTTTGCTAGGGCGGCCTTAGAGGCGCTAGTAGGCTATTATTATGTATAGCGACACAGATAAGTAGCGTTATAGTAGCGTGTTATCTACAATACGCGTACTTAATACTAGGCGCTTCTATTAGTCGCTAAAGACCGAATCTTATATATTTGTAGTCGCTACTAGTATAATAGTAGGACTAGTACCTCTTCCTAACAAAGTTAAGGACTTCGCCGATATATTTACTAATAAGAAGAGTGTAGCTAAGCTTAAGCGCGTTAATAGCGCGGAGCATACTATTATATTATAAGTTAGTAAGAAGCCGCCTTTTCGCCTTCTATACAATCTATTAGGAGTAGAGCTTAAACTACTTTAGGAATATCTCGATTAGGCCCTTCGGAATAGTTAGATCCGGCGTAGTACTAGCGAGGCGGGTGCTTCTATTCTATTTGTTCCTAAGAAGGATAGTACTATATAGTTATACGTAGATTACTAAAGGCTAAATAAGATCTCGATTAAAGACTAATGTCCCTTACCTCTTATAGACAAGACGCTTACGCGGCTCGGGCGGGTAGTATAGTTCTCTAAGTTAGACCTAAAGGATGTATACTATAGGATCCTAATTAAGGAGGACGACTACTAGAAGACTACGTTTCGTACGCGCTATAGCTATTTCGAGTACTTAGTAATGCTATTTAGGCTAACTAACGCTCCCGCGACTTTTTAGGCATATATTAACTAAGCCCTTATAGGCCTTATTAATATCTACTACGTAGTATATCTAGATAATATCCTAATCTATAGCGACTTACGCGAAGAGTATACTTAGTACTAATACCTTATATTAGAGCAGCTACAAAAATACGCTCTCTATACTAGCTAGAAGAAATATAAGTTCTATATCTACTAACTAGAGTTCCTAGGCTTTATTATTAACAGCTCCGGCATATTAATAGATAAGAGTAAGCTTAGTATAGTTAAAGAGTAGCTAGTACCTAAGACTCTTAAGGAAGTCTAGAGTTTTCTTAGCTTCGCTAACTTCTATAGGCGGTTTATTAAGAACTACTCGAGGATAGTAGTAATACTTACTATAATAACTAAAGGGAAGGGTAGCCTATTCCTATAAGAAGAGCCTAAGGAAGCTATATTTCGTACGCTAATAATAGCCTTTACTACTACTCTAATCCTCTAATATTACGACTCTAAGCTCCTAATTAAGATAGAGACAGATACCTCTAGGTTCGCCTTAGGTAGTATCCTCTCCTAGCTCTTTATAGGCAAGGATACTACTTATTAGCACTCTATTACCTTCTATTCTTAGAAGCTTACTCTAGTAGAATAGAACTATAAGACCTATAATTAGGAGCTACTAGTAATTATTAAGTGCTTTAAGACATAGCGCTACTATCTTAAAGGCGCGCTATAAGTAATTCGCGTACTATCCGACTATAATAACCTTCGTAGTTTTATAGGCGTAAAGTAGCTAAATAGCCGCTAGGCTTAGTAGGCTATATACTTATTAAGGTTCGATTTCGCTATTAAGTATAATAAGGAGACTAATAACCTAGCTAATAGACCTTCTTACTACGCAGACTATATATCTACTACGTAAGTAATAAATACACTCTTTCTAACTCTAAGGAACAAGCTATTATTCTAGGGATAAGAGGGTAGACAGACTAATAACTCTATTATAGATCGTATCTAAGTTACGTACGTATAGTAGGCTAGGAGTATAGAGCTTCCGCTCTAGCCTTAGGAGGGTTAACCTATAGTAGCGCTACTATTCTTTATTTATAAGATAGTAACCTAAGAGGAGACTCTAATAGGTAGCGTCTTAGGCAACCTAGAGACCTTACTATATAAGCTATAAGCAGCCTTAGAGCGCCTTAAGAATACTAGCGAGGACTAGGAATTTAAGTATAGCGTCTAGTATAGGGAGGGTTATATTTAGGTCCTAAGTAATAAAGTATTAAAGGCGTAGCTACTATACTTATACTACGACGACCTATTAGCTAGCTACTTTAGAAGAGACTATACTCTTACCTTACTAGTAAGGAAGTATTAGTAGCTAGAGATAGTAAAGGAAGTTAATAGCTATATCCGAACCTACTATATATACTAGATAATAAAACATAGATGCTATTATAGATATAGTAAGGCGTATACTCTACTATTATCTAATAGGCCGTAGTAGGAAATTATAATAGACTTTTTTATAGACCTGCCTCTAAGTAAGCTCCTTAGCTATATATACGATACTATCCTAGTAATTATCGATAGGTTCTCTAAAATAGTAATCTTCGTCCTAACTAATAAGATATATACTAGCGTAGAGCTAGTAAATATCCTAATATATAAGGTCGTACGCTATTTTAGTACGCCTAAAGGTATACTCTTAGATTAGGGTAGCGTTTTTACTAGCTAGTACTAGAGCGACTTTATATACGAGGTATAGCTAAAGTATAAGCTTAGTATAGCATTTTACCTATAAATAGATAGCTAAATAGAGTAGGTAAATTAGACCCTAGAATAGTACCTCTAGTATTACTATAATAATAAGTAGAATAACTAGATAGAGCTATTACTATAAGCTAAGTATATAAGTAACGTATATAATAATACTACTACTAGTATATTACCTTTCTAGGTAGTACTAGGTTTCTAACCTTCTCTAATACTAGCGCCTTAGGACGAGTCTACTAAGAAGAGGATACTAGCTACTATAGAGCGTATATAGTAGCTACGCGACGTAACTAAGAAGCTAAAAGAGAATTAGCGATAGATAGTAAACTAATAAGTAGAGTACTACGACGCGTAGTATAAGCGCTAAGTATACTCTATAGGTAATATAGTACTACTATCGACTAAGAACTTATAAATACTAGTACCTAAGAAGAAAATAGCAGCCTAGTTTGTTAGACCTTTCTAGGTACTCGACATAATTAGTAATTAGGCTTATTACTTAGTACTACCTACCTAGTACTAGATCTATAATATCTTCTATACCTCGCTACTAGAGCTATAGAACGGCTAAGTAGGTAAGGAGCCTACCTATTCTATACTCCTTACTAAAGAGGATAGTAAGTATAAGGTTAAGACTATTAGAAATACTAGAGTATATAGTAGTATACGCTAGTACCTAGAAGGTCTATAAGGCCCTTACGCTCCTAGTAAGAGATTAGTATACGCTAATCTAGTAAGGAATACTTATAGAATAAGCTTACTTCTATCTTATTATTAAGGTAGGCCTAGAGCCTACTTATAGTAGTATTAGTATAACTAAGGTTAGTAGTAGGCACGCGGGCCTTAAGGAACTAGTAGGAAGTTAGTACGCGATAAGTAAGTAATAGGCCTAAAGACTTATAGTACAACTAAGCTTAAAGAGGCTAACTACAGCCTAGGTATTCTATACTATAGTAGCGATAGCTTAAGTATTACTACCTACTTACGTAGCGCTAGTAGCATGCTTACTCTTAGCTATAATAGTAGGATAGCGCTAGAAGATAGAGTTATAGTAATACTATAGCCTCTATAGATAGTTAGTATCTAAAGGTTATACTTATAGTATATAATAAGTAGGTAAGGGACATACCTTAAGTAGCTTATACTAGTTCGTAGTAGTATCTAGGAATACTTACTAGGTAGCCTTATAGTTAGCTTCTAAGGTATTAGCGTCGCGCCTAATATACTTAGCCTTAGCGCGAGCGTAGAGTATAATATTATACTCTACTACTATAGCCTAGTTTATTAGAATATAGGTATAGTTATTCTTACTATAGCTATAAGCTTAATTAGTATTTACGCTAAGCTAGAGAAGTATATACTTAGAGCGTACGAATATATATACTAGTTATAACGCTACTACTACTCTAACTTAAAATATATATTATACTACTTATAATCTAGGAATAGGTTAGCTACGCGTCTTATATATTTAGAGTAAGTAATACTTACGCTTAAGGCTAATATATTAGGCGTAACGCTTATAGTTATTAATAAGGGGCTCCTTACTATAAGTATAGTAGCTAGAAGGTATATTAGAAGTAGGCGGAGCGCGTATAGATATACTAGGAGTAGCTAGTAGAGCGCTAGTAGCGCGCTTAGAACTCTTAGGAGATATTACTAATAATTTAATATAGAAGGAAAAAAGTTAGGAAGGTAGCGTATATAAAGTAAACTTTATACCTATGCGCTATCTCTACTATAGAAGCTTCTTATAGGTAGAAGCTCCCTATTATTATAGGTAACCTACGCTAGGACTAATTAGAAGCGTCGAGCGTATTTATAGTACGTATTACGTAATAATAATAATAAAGAAGTTATATTATATAGATTATAACTAAGATATAATTTATAGTACTACTCTAGTATAGAAGAAGGTTCGTAGAAGGAATAAGCTACCTATAGAGTAGACTATAAAGAGCTAACGCTTACTCCGCGTAAGTAGGAAGTAGTCTAAGTATTAAGACAACCCTTATAGAGGAAGAGAGCAAATAATACTAGATAGTCGAGCTATAGGCTTAGATAGCTAGGCTAGTAAGCTAAGCTATATATAACGTACGTATATATATATTATACGCTTCGCTTTATAACTAAACGAAGGTAGTAATTAGTTTCTAACCTTGCTCTATTATTAGAGACTAAGGCTCTATACGCTACTATATACCTTTATATTAATAGCCTATTATATATATTCTTATATAGCCTAAGTTAGAGTATCCTATAAGTATATCTTATACCTTTGCGTTATATATAATCTCTAGGTCCTTGAATAAGTATATATACCTCCTAAGCTTCTTTAGAGCTTACTAGTAGTACTTAGCTAAGTCTAATATATACTAGCTTAGCCTTCTAAGTACGAATATAATATTAGGCCTAGTTAGAGTACCTACGTATATTTAGCTACTAATAGCTTCCTAGTACTCCCTTCTGTTATCTCTAACGTCGTTAGGTCCTAATAGTCTAATTGTATTATAGCTATCTAGAGGTAATTAGGTTAGATAGGCGCTTTCTACTACTATTATAAGCTTATCTAGTACCTTCTCGATATAGTATGTCTAATCTAGGCGTAAGGTACTAGCTTTCTAGTCTTTAATAATCTTAATATTTAGTAGGTAGGTTACTTTACCTAAGTCCTTAATCTTAAAGAATGTCGCAAACTTTCTTTTAGACTAGTCTACGTTAGCTATACTCTCTACTCCTATTATCATATTATCTATATATACTAGTATTCTTAGTTTCTAGATAGAATATATAAATAGGTAGAGATCTACTCTATTCTAAATAAAACCGATTTTCTTAATCTTTCCTTTATAGAGTTAGTACTAGTCTTAGGCTACTTGCTTTAGACTATATAAGCTCTTTTCTAGCTTAAGTACCTCGCCTAGGTTAACTCTAATACTAGGTAGTATAGGTATTAGAATAACCTCCTTAAGAACCGATTCTATAAAGGTATTATTAATATTAACCTAGTATAGTTCCTAGTTGTTTATATATACTATAGCTATAAAGAGGCGGATAGTATTATATCTAACTATTAGGGCGAATATATCTTTAAAGTTAACTCTAAGTACCTAGCTAAACCCTCTAGCGACTAGTCGGGCCTTAAACTTATTAACTAATCTATTAGTATTATATTTTATATCGAAGACCTATTTCGACGTAATTAGATTAGCTCCCGCTAGTATAGCTATAGCTCTATAGGCTAGGTTACTCTCTAGTATAGTAGTTTCTATCTATATAGCCTCTAGCTATAGATGTCCCTACTTCTTATTAGAGACTACCTACTCGTACGTCTTTAGAATAGATATTTTCTCTAATAGTCGTATTCTAGCTCCTACTACTACTAGGCTAAGCTCTTCTATATCTGCTATAAATCCGAACTAATTACCTTTATACTAATAGAGCTCTTTCTCTATATTTATACTTAATATTATATTATAGATTATAATAAAGCTTCTAATTATCTCTATAGCCCTCTTTAGCTTATCTTACCTCTTCTTATTATTCTAATCCTAACTCTTCTTACTAGTTACCTTATTTAACTATCTTAGTAAGCCTCTTTCTACTCTAATCCTACCTAATCTATCTAATACTATCCTTATTCTCTTACCTAGTACTAGTATAGAAGGTACGCTTAGCGCTTTTAGTACTAGTAGTATAATTAGTATAACTAGCGTAGCGTCTAATACTTCTTATTCTAACTAGCCTTACTCCTTCTCCTACTACTCTAACTTAGTATTAGAGTTTAGGTTATACCTCTCGACGCTAGCGTTAGGCTTTAGTAGCTGTAGTAGTTCGATATATATTACTATCCTACGTATTATACCTTAGGGTAGGTTCCTATTAGGTTTCGATGCTAGGTTTAGGTTAGGCTTTTATAGACGCCTAACTAGCCTTCGCGTTAGTATAGAACTACTCTAATTCTTTAGAGTAAAGCTAAGTTTAATATTACTCCCTTTACTTTCTTCGAAGAATTTAATAGATCTTATAGTAATAACCTGTTTTAAATTAGGTGCCTAGATCTTCTATATTTTAGTAGTGCCCTTAATATACCTAATAAACATACTCTTACGCCCCTAATTTATTAGCTTGTCCCTCCTCGAGTCTTTAGGTATTAATCTTAGGTCGACATATAAGACAACCTAGTACTCCTAAACGCGTATATAGTCGATAAAGAGTCGTTTCTCTAACTAACCTCCTCTAGCGTTACTAGGAAGTTATTAATCTTAATAGGACATAGGTTATATACGTATTAGCTCGCTATTAGAGCCTCTAGCTAGAATTCGATTAGGAGTCCTATATCTTCGATTATCGCTCTAACTACCTACTTAGTATCTCTAATATATTTCTTAGTAATACTATTTACCTAAGAGTTATACGCCTCGGTTAGGTTAAATTCTATACTATATTCTAATTTCTATTCCTTTAGAATAGATAAGAGCTTACTTATATTATTACTCCTTGCCGCTTTAGGCTTATAGCTATTAGTCTAAAGCTTAACCTTCTTCTACTAGTATTAGATTACTTTAGCTATATCTAACTTTCTCTATAGAGGATACGCCTATACTTTCTATAAGTAATTATTAATAATTATAAAGAAGTATCTATACCCTTCTCTTAATAGTAGTAATAGGCTATAGATATTAAGTAAGATAAGTTTAAGGATCTAGCGCTTTTAGTTAGTTACCTTTCTCTACTTCCTTTTTATATTTATAAGTCTATATGTTTTATAGTCAAAACTATTAATAATAGGCACTAGGCTCATTAGCGTAGTAATCTTATAAAGAGACCTAAGCTTTACTATACTATAGTATAAGAAACGATAATACTAGAGATTGTAGATTTTATATATAGTCTAGTTAGAGTTAGGCGTAGTTTAGTTAGAGTTATCTATATTAGCTATTAAGGTAAGTAGAGACTCTATTCTATTTTCCGCGCTATCTATCTAAGGAGCTAGGGTACTATAGACTTTCTAGAGTTAATAGATCCTATAAGAAGAAGAATATTTAAGAACTAGGTCGATATTCGAATTTACTATATAAAACGTACTAGGAAGCATTATCCTAACTAAATCGAATTCCTAAATAAGCTTTTAACCTAAGATTAGAGTAATATCTAGGTTTAGAATATAGAGTACTAATAGCGTAAGACTCTCTCTAAATATATTAAAGACCTCTATTATATCTCTATATCTACTCTCTAAGAAACTACCCCTAACCTTAATTCTTCTCTAGCTAGTTAGGTTTAGGTTTCTAAAGAGATTTTTGTTATTAGATATATAGGCTAATACGCTAGAGTCTAGGAGGATCGTACCTTATAGGAGCCTACCTTTATAGTCTATAGTAGCTTCTACCTATTTATTATTACTCTCGTTCTCTTTATTAGAAGAGGCTAAGCTCTTAGAGGAACTTAAGTACTTAGAGTTAGAGTTACTAGATAATAATAATATATTAGCTTTAGCTATATATACTTTACCCTTCTTCTACTTATACTTGCTCTTACTCTTATTAAAGTGCTTCTTATCCCTCTTACCTAGTTATAGCTTATTCTAACTAGACCTACCCTTCGCTCTAACCTAGAGTGCTTTAATCTTCTACGTTAGAGTCTCTAGATTAGTTATATTTATAGTCCTTCGACGCTATAGGCTAGTCTAATACTTATACTTCTTCTCTTTTAGTATCTTCTAGCACTCTACTATCCTTAGGCATTTTATAAGAAGGTAGTTAGTTAATCTATAGAGAAAGTATAATCTAGTCTTCCTAGCGTCTATATTTATTATATAGTTAGAGCCCTATATCCGAGCTTCTTCTTCGAATAGGATATATATAATCTTCGTACTATCCTTTGTGCCTATTAGATCGATTATACGTCTAAGGTTATAATACCGCTCTAGTAGGGCGTTAAGCAGTTGCTAGACTACTCTATTATATAAGTATAAGATTCTTATATTAGGCTCGATACTAATAATTTTATATAAGAGGTTTGATAGAGTTATATAGGCGTTATTAATTATTATGTCCTTATCTATCTTATAGGTTATATACTATTACTAGTATACTCTTAACAAGGTTAGAAGATTCTTACTATACTTTAAGAGTAAGAGGGACTATACTTCTATAGCTCTTATATAATCTAGTGTTAGAGTTGAATTAATCTTATCTAGGCTTCGAGTAATCTTAAATAGAGCGGTAGAGTTATCCTAATACTACTCGTTAGTATTTATAAGCTTATATATATAATTCCTAACTTTATACTATAAGTACTCTCCTTCGGGTATAGTAGCTCGTAGTACTATTCTAATAAGTCCTAGGTCTAGCTAATTACTATCCTACGGCCCTAAAGAACTCTAATTATTCTAACTAGTACTCTAACTAGTACTCTAACCGCTCCCGCTAGAAGAGCTCTAAATAATATATAGGTCTCTTAGCTTAGAGCTTAATAGGTTAGATACTCTCTATAGTAGTTAAGTAATAGCTAGGGTAAGAAGTAGCTATATTATAGAGATTAGGAAGTAAGCCTCTCTAATAACTAGAACTTCGCTATTTAGAATCGTAGTTCTTAGGCTTCTTAGGAGAGAGGCCTTTTAGTCTAGTAGCTATACGACCCTCTTTAATATAAGTAGTTATATTATCTACTTAAACTAGAGCTTGTAGTTCTCTCGAATAAGGGTAGAGACCTTCTTCCTATCCTTAGTAGAATCTATAGTAAAAGGTACTATAAACGAAGAGATAGATAAACAAAAGATAAACGAATTAGTAGTTTTATATCGAAATCTAGTATAGTTTCAAAAGGTTACTACTAACTTTTAACTATATCTAGTTAGTTCCTAGGCGCTTTTATAACTTATCTATACCTAAGGAGCCACTCTAATTAGTCCTTCGATCGGCTCTAGTCTTCCTATATAGGGCGGTAGCGGCCTCTAGTCTGCCTTTAATTAATAAGTAGATTAAGTACACTCTTCTAATAATTTCGACTCCTAGCTATAGGCAAAACCTAGGCTTATAACCTGTTGTTTTAAGATCCTACACTTAGTACTAGATAATAGATTTACGTAATAGAAGTAGCTATAAGAGGAATATATTATTAGGTATATATTAGAAGGTAAAATAAATATAATAGGTTCTTAAAGAGAAGAAGGAATCTTCTCTTCTCTCTCTTCTAGAAATACTCCTACTAAGGCTAAGCTTATAGGGCTTAGTTAGAGTACTCCTAAGTTATAAACTAGTATAACTCTCCCTACTCCGACTTAATATTCCTAGTATGCGACTACCTATTACTTTTTAACAACTACTAGAGAGTAGTATTATAATCTACTAGGCTAACCTACTACCTTAGGTAATCTTATTTGTTATTAGAAGTTTAGGAACCCTTACCTAATTACTTATACTACTTATAGCTACTCCTAGATCCGCGAGACCTATAATAAGAACTCTAACTACTATAATAAGAGTTAGAGTAGCGAGAGTTAGAGTAGCAAGAGTTAAAGTAGTAAGAGTTAGAGGGCCCTCTACTAGGCTAGGATAGACCTATATTAGGCGTCTTAGTAATCTCTTAGTTATAAAACTCTTACTAAGCCCTTACTCTATCTACTTTAGTAATACTATATAGTAGATTCTTATAGCCTTAAGGCTAGGTTAGAGTTCTCTATATAGGGCAAAAAGGGCTTAAATAGGTAAGATATAGAGTTATATACTATCTAGTTCTAGAGGCGCTAGGCTCGACCTTAGAGAATAGTCAATATTTAGAAAGCGAACGCTTAGTAAGGAATAAAATATTAAGATTATCTATAGTAGGAGAAAGGGAATAGATACTACTATAGATACTTCTAACTAGCTAACTTCTTAGACTTCTATAAAAGGTAGGACTAATGCTAGCTATATAGGTATTTAACCTAGAAGGTTAGCGACGAGTTAGAGGAGAGAAGAGACCTCGAGATAATAATACTTCTTATTCCTATCTCTTCTACTCCTAGCTCTCTCTAAGTAACTAAGTAATAAGACCTTTAGAGCTCTAACGCCTCTAACTAAGGTTTATACCCTAGAAAGCTATATTAGGAGTAGAGCCTAGAGGCTATCGTAGTAGGGTAGCAATCCTCTTACTTAATAGAGATTCCTTATTTATAAGTAGAGGAATTAGAGTACGCCTAGTAACTTATAGAAGAAAGGCCTAGTTAGTAAGGTACTAGTAAGTAAAAGCTTCGATCCTATTACTTATCTAATTTAAGTTATAGTTAGTTACCTAATCCTAAGTAGTAAGTAGCCTCCTAATAATACCCTACTCTAATTAGGCACTCTTAGCTTACTAGAAGTAGACTAGAATCCTATAATAAATAAGGTCGCTCTAGGTAAATAGTAATAGATTAGTCTAGACTAGGTTTAGCTTATATAGCTAGAAAGTCTTATTTCTAAACTATAAAGAGAAAAGGTTACTAGCTTCTTAGTTTAAGTAAGGTTTAGAGAAAGCCTTATAGCTATAGTCTATAAGGTAGGTAAATAGCCTATAATACTTATTCTCCTAATAATAGTCTAATACAATTAGGTAATAATCTATATTTTTCTAACTATAACTACTACTCCTCTAATACTATAGACCTAGATCTCGAGTCTAATCTAAACTCTAACGAGCTAGCGTCTAGAGGGATAGGGTATTATACTAAGGAGTAGGGAGGTAAGGCCGAAGGTTATAACTACCTACCTTATCCTAGGTCGACTTATTATAGCTAAAGGCACTCTAATCTATAGTACTCTAGCCCGCTAGGTTAGCGTCTTTATCTATTAGACTAGAGTAAAATAAGTAGTACTTCTTCTAATTCTTTCTAAAATAGTTAGTATATAAACCCTTAAGGTAAGGATTTCTAGAGTTAGAGTAGTACTAGCTATATAGACCTATATAGTACTCTCCCGACTTAGTATTATATTAAAAATAATTTACGCTCTAGATAATACTAGCTATTATAAGGCCTATAGTAATTAGTATAGTACTAGTTAGGATATTTAGGTTATATTCCTATAGACCTAGGTTATATAGGAAGGTTATACTCTAATAAGTAATATAGAATTAGGTCGCGTTACCCTTAAAGGTAGGTAGGACTTAGTTAAAGCGACTAGAGTTATACGCCTTACGAAGGAATCGGATATATACTTAGAGCTATATATAGCTAAGAGTTAGGTACCTTATAGTATTAGAGCTAAAAGAATAGTTAGCTATAATTAGAAAGATAATACGCTAGAAAGATATACTTAAGAGCTATAAGCTAAGTAAGCTTCTTGCTAAGCGAAGTATTATCTAATAGAATTAGTAGGACACCCTACTATAATGCTATATTAAGATATTAGAGAGGTTATTATTACTATAGAAGTATATTAGTAGAGAAGAGGCAAGAGGACGACTTTATATAAAGTTAGACCTACCTATAAAAGTAGAGTATTTATACAAACTAGCCGACTAATATATATAAATAACAAATATATCCTAATTTACTCTATAAAGATAGGGCATTTATAGGAACTAGCGAGTATATAATTACTAAACATTCTCTAATTTACGACTCCCTCCCCTTTATATATACCCTTATATATAAAGGTAAACATACTCTAATTCATTATCCTCTCCTATAAGGACAAAGCTTAGAAGGTTCTAGACTTAAGGTTAGAAGCTAGTAGAAGTAGCATATAGTTAGTAAGAACTATAGGTAGTAGTATATGCCTAAGTAGGAGTATTAAAAAGTAATAGGTAGTCGCATACTAGGAATATTAAGTTAGAGTAGGGAGAGTTATACTAGTTTATAACTTAGGAGTACTCTAACTAAGGCCCTATAAGCTTAGCCTTAGTAGGAGTATTTCTAGAAGAGAGGGAAGAGGAGATTCCTTCTTCTCTAATCGAATATAATTTAATACGTTTATTTACCTTCTAATATATACCTAATAATACATTCCTCCTATAGCTACTTCTATTACGTAAATCTATTACCTAGTATTAAGTTTAGGATCTCAAAATAACATATAAGGGCAATTAAGATATATAATACTATTATTTAGTTTAAGAATAAGAAAGGGGGAGATATAGAATTAAATGTTATTAGAATAGTAGAGCTCTAGTAAGAAACCTAGTAGAGAGGCTATTAAAGAAATAGGAAGAGCTTAAAGACTATAGGCCCTAACTTTTAAGTTAACTTATTATACAAATTCTATCTCTACTAAAGAATAAAGATAAGTACTAGAAGATATATAATTTAGAAAAAGAAGAAAATAGGGAACTAGCCTAAGAGTAAGATCTTAATCCTTAGAAGGATTAAGAAGAGGAAATATTAAAGACCTAGCTAGAAGGATAAGGACGAAAGAAGTAAAGGTCTATTTTAGATAAAGAGTATAGACTAGAACTAAAACTATATAGTATAGTTATACCCTCTATACTATAGAAGAGAGGAAGAGAGTTAAATAATAACCTGCCTAAATCTAAATATTATAAGGTATGCCTTAGTATTATAATAGACCTAGACCCTAGCCTAATCTAGGTTAATAAGTTACTTAAGGATATTAAAGAGACTACTTTTATAGTAATAGTACTAATTATCTTATATAAGTAGGAGGTACTAATCCCAAAAATATATAAGTAGGTAGTAGAGGATCCTAAATAGAGATACCTATAGAAGGAAGCTATCTAGAAGGAGCTTTCTATATTAGAAAGTAATAATACCTAGATACTAGTTACTCTTCTAAAAGGAGCAAACCTAGTTACTTCTAAGTAGGTGTTTAACGTTAAGAGACTTATTAGTAGAGTAATAGAAGTCTAAATTATAGGTAATAATCAAGTAGCTCTAACTCTAGTTAAAGATACCTATACTTATAAAAGGTTAAAATATGTCGAATTAAGGAGGTTTCGATATAATATATATAGGTCTTTATAGCGTAGATAGAAGTTACTTTATAAGGAGACTATAGGATAGAAACTAATATGTTAATTATATTATACTATTTATAGGTTATATCTACTCTATAGCTATATCTCTATATAAGTTAGGTAATTAGTACTATATAACTCTAGGGATAAGTATAGCTCTCTAAAGGGCTAACTAGACTATACTTTCTAATACTCCTACTTAGGCTTATTAGTCCTTACATCTTCCTATTATTAGTATAGCTAAAGCTACCTTATAAACTCTTAAAACTATAGCCTATTCTTTAGCTTAATTAGACTATTAGTAACTATCTCCTTCGTTAGAATATACTCTACTATAATCTTTCTTTCCTACTATAGTTTCTTTAAAAAGTTATATACTATATTAATATGTTTTAACCTTTTATAGGTATAGGCATCCTTAACTAGAATTAGAGCTACTTAATTATCGCCTATAATTTAGACTAGCCTAAATTCTCTTACTATATTAGAGTTAGTCTTAACTAATAGTTAAAAGGAGCTCTCTTCTACTAGCTCTATATAGTCTATTTCTCTAAGAAGAGCGGCTAGGAATTATAATTACTTTATATATACATTTATAGCTATATACTTAGCTTCTATTATTAATATTACTATAGACTTTTATTTCTTACTTATCTATAAAACTAGCGATCTATATAGAAAGAAGATACTTCTAAGGATTAAGACTCTATCTAGCCTATCTATAGTATAGTCTAAGTCTAAGTATCTAATAAGTTTTCCTCTATTCCTCCTAAATATAAGTCCTAAGTATTAGGATAATTCTAAGTATCTTAAAAGTTTCTTCTATACCTATAGATATAACTTAGGTAGGTCCGAAACGTATAAGCTTAGTCTTCCTATTATAAAGGTAATATCTAGTCTTATAATAACTATTAGCTATATCTAGGTACGATTTACGCGTTAGTACTCTTCCTTATTATATCTCTTATCCTCGAGCTTTAATAGCCTTAAAGACTTATAGCTATCTATTAGTAAGAGTATAGGATATGCTATTTTCTTTACTATATTTATCTTACTTAAGCTCTCTTAAATAAAGTGTTCTTAATTAAGTTTTAGGATACTATTCTTTCTATCCCTTATAATCCTTATTCTAAGGATCTTATCTAGTTTACTAAGATCTTTAATTCTAAACACTTTTCTTAGTTCCTTCTTAAACTACTAAATATCTACTAGGTATAGTACTATAATAGATATATTATCTATATAGGTAAGGATTATAATGTTCCTTTACCTATATATAAGTAGATATAGGTCTATATCTAACTATTAGAAATCTATCTGCCCTAACTTTATAACATATAGTTTGTTCTAATCTCTCGCTACTTACTTTAGTCTATAAGCTTCTTAGGATCTTAAGGACTATATTAGGCGGGTTCTCTACTCCTAGCAGTAGAACTATAAAGATATCTTCTTATAGGATACTCTCTATAAATATATTATTTATATCTACTTAGTATAATTCTAGATCCTTCTTATAAATAGCTACTATAAACACTCTTATAGTATTATGCCTTACTATTAGTATAAAGGTCTCCTAGAAGTTAATCCTAAATTTCTAAGAGAGACCTCTTATAATAAGTCTTACCTTAAATCTATCTATTACTCTACTAATTAGTCTCTTAACGTTAAATACCTACTTAGAAGTAACTAGGTTTGCTCCTTTTAGAAGATTAACTAGTATTTAGATGTTATTACTTTCTAGTATAGAAAGCTCCTAAGATTAACTAACTACCTTCTTATAAAATGCCTAAGGATAGTAGAGTACTAGAAGATACTAAAAGAGAAGAAGTATAAGCGTTAGACTAGCCTATAGTATTAAAAGACTATAAATATAACTAAAATAAAGACTCTAACATAGAAGATTAAAGTACTCGAGGTTAGAGCGAAGAGTAGATCTAGTTAGAGTAAGCTATAACTAGGCAAGAAAGACAAAAAGCACTCTAATAAGAGTAAGAGAAAGTATAAGTAGAAGAAGAGTAAAGTATATATAGCTAAAGCCGACATATTTAATTATCTAGTAACTCTAACTCTAAGTACTTAAGTTCCTCTAAGAGCTTAGCCTCCTCTAATAAAGAAAACGAGAGTAACAATAAATAGGTAGAAGCTACTATAGACTATAAGGGTAGGCTCCTCTAAGGTACTATCTTCCTAGACTCTAGCGTATCGGCCTATATATCTAATAATAAAAATCTCTTTAGGAACCTAAACCCGACTAGCTAGAGAAGAATAAAGGTTAGAGGTAGTGTCTTAGAGAGTAGATATAGGAGTATAATAGAGGTCTTTAATATATTTAGAGAGAGTCTTATATTACTAGCGCTCTATGTTCTAAACCTAGGTATTACTCTAATCTTAGGTTAAAAGCTTATTTAGAAATTCGATTTAGTTAGGATAATACTTCCTAATATATTTTATATAGTAAATTTGAATATCGACCTAGTTCTTAAATATTATTCTTCTTATAGGGTCTATTAACTCTAGAAAGTCTATAGTACCCTAGCTCCTTAGATAGATAGCGCAGAGAATAGAATAGAGTCTCTACTTACCCTAACAGCTAATATAGATAACTCTAACTAAACTGCGCCTAACTCTAACTAAACTATATATAAGATCTATAATCTCTAGTACTATTATTTCTTATACTATAGTATAGTAAAGCTTAGATCTCTTTATAAGGTTACTACACTAAAGAGCCTAGTACCTATTATTAATAGTTTCGACTATAAAATATATAGACTCGCGAATATAAAAAGGAAGTAGAAAAAGGTAACTAACTAGAAGCGCTAGATCCTTAAACTTATCTTACTTAATATCTATAGCCTATTACTCCTATTAAGAGAAGGATATAGATACTTCCTTATAATCGTCGAGAATTACTTATAGAAAGTATAGGTATATCCTTTAAAGAGGAAGTTAGATATAGCTAAAGTACTTTAATATTAGTAAAAGAAGGTCGAGCTTTAGACTAATAGCTATAAGCCTAAGGCGGCGAAGAGTAATAATATAGGTAAGCTCTTATCTGTTCTAAAGGAATAGGAATTAGAATATAGTATAGAACTTAACCTAGCCGAGGCGTATAACTCTTAGGCAAATAGTATTACTAAGAAACATATTAGAGATACTAAGCAGATAGTTAGAGCAATAATCGAAGACATAGGACTCCTAATCGAATTCTAGCTAGAGGCTCTAATAGCGAGCTAATATATATATAACCTATACTCTATTAAGATTAATAACCTCCTAGTAACGCTAGAGGAAGCTTAGTTAGAGAAACAACTCTCTATCGACTATATATATATTTAGGAGTACTAGGTTATCTTATATATCGACCTAAGATCGATGCCTAAAGACTCGAGGAAGGACAAGCTAATAAATTAGAGGCGTAAGGGTGTATTTATTAGGTATATTAAGGGTACTACTAAAATATAGAAGATCTAGGCACCTAATTTAAAATAGGTTATCGCTATAAGATCTATTAAATTCTTTAAAGCAAGTAAGGGAGGTAATATCAAACTTAGCTTTACTCTAAAGAATTAGAGTAGTTCTATACTAACGCGAAGGCTAGTTAGGCGTCTACTAAAGCCTAACCTACCCTAAGGTATAATATATAGAGTAGTAATATATATCGAACTACTATAGCTACTAAAATCTAACGCTAGTATTAAGAGGTATAAGCTAAACTCTAATACTAAGTTAGAGTAGTAGGAGAAAAAGTAAGGCTAATTAGAGTAAGAGGTATTAGACGCTACGCTAGTTATACTAATTATACTACTAGTACTAGGAGCGCTAAGCGTACCTTCTATACTAGTACTAGATAAGAGAATAAAGATAGTACTAGATAGATTAGGTAGGATTAGAGTAGAAAGAGACTTACTAAGATAGTTAAATAAGGTAACTAGTAAGAGGAGTCGGGATTAGAGTAATAAGGGGAGGTAGTATAAGCTAAAGAAGGCTATAGAGATAATTAGAAGCTTTATTATAATCTATAATATAATATTAAGTATAAACGTAGAGAAAGAGCTCTATTAGTATAAAAGTAATTAGTTCGGATTTATAGTAGATATAGAAGAGCTTAGCCTAGTAGTAGTAAGAGCTAGAATACGACTATTAGAGAAAATACCTATTCTAATAAGAACGTATGCGATAGGCTATTAATATAAAGGTATATAGTAGCGTATAGAGCCTTAGTCTCTAATAATAGAGTAAGGTTAGAAACTAATTACTACCTTCGTTTAGTTATAAAGCGAAGCGTATAATATACGTATACGTATATTATATATAGCTTAGCTTACTAGCCTAGCTATCTAAGCCTATAGCTCGACTATCTAGTATTATTTGCTCCCTTCTCCTATAAGGGTCGTCTCGATACTTAGACTACTTCCTACTTATATAGAGTAAGTATTAGCTCTTTATAGCCTACTCTATAAGTAGCTTGTCTCTTCTACGAATCTCCTTCTATACTAGAGTAGTACTATAAATTATTTCTTAGTTATAATCTATATAATATAACTTCTTTGTTATTATTACGCGACGCGTACTATAAATATGCTCGACGCCTCTAATTAGTCCTAGTATAGGTTGCCTATAATAATAGGGAGCTTCTACTTATAGGAAGCTTCTATAGTAGAGATAGCGCGTAGATATAAAGTTTACTCTATATACGCTATCTTTCTAACTTTTTTCCTTCTATATTAAATTATTAGTAATATCTCCTAAGGGTTCTAAGCGCGCTACTAGCGCTTCGCTAGCTACCTCTAGTATACTTATATATGCTCTACCTACTTCTAATATACCTTCTAGCTACTATACTTATAGTAAGGAGCTCCTTATTAATAACTATAAGCGTTACGCCTAATATATTAGCTTTAAGCGTAAGTATTACCTACTCTAAATATATAAGACGCGTAGCTAACTCTACTCTAGAGTATAAGTAATATAATACGTATTTTAAGTTAGGATAGTAGTAGCGTTATAACTAGTATATATATTTATATGCTCTAAGTATTTACTTCTTTAGCTTAGCGTAACTACTAATTAAGCTTGTAGCTATAGTAAGAATAACTATACCTATATTCTAATAAACTAGGCTATAGTAGTAGAGTATAATATTATACTCTACGCCCGCGCTAAGGCTAAGTATATTAGGCGCGACGCTAATACCTTAGAAGCTAACTATAAGGCTACCTAGTAAGTATTCCTAGATACTACTACGAACTAGTATAAGCTACTTAAGGTATGTCCCTTACCTACTTATTATATACTATAAGTATAACCTTTAGATACTAACTATCTATAGAGGCTATAGTATTACTATAACTCTATCTTCTAGCGCTATCCTACTATTATAGCTAAGAGTAAGCATGCTACTAGCGCTACGTAAGTAGGTAGTAATACTTAAGCTATCGCTACTATAGTATAGAATACCTAGGCTGTAGTTAGCCTCTTTAAGCTTAGTTGTACTATAAGTCTTTAGGCCTATTACTTACTTATCGCGTACTAACTTCCTACTAGTTCCTTAAGGCCCGCGTGCCTACTACTAACCTTAGTTATACTAATACTACTATAAGTAGGCTCTAGGCCTACCTTAATAATAAGATAGAAGTAAGCTTATTCTATAAGTATTTCTTACTAGATTAGCGTATACTAATCTCTTACTAGGAGCGTAAGGGCCTTATAGGCCTTCTAGATCCTAAGGAGAATAATAAGATAGAGGGAGTAGAGAGTAATAAAGAGTAGCCCTACTCTAGGTACTCTTAGAGAATAAGTAGCTCTAGCTATAAGTATACTTAGCTCTCGCGCCCTACCTAGGGCTATAGTATAGGTAGCCTATAATATAGCTTTCCTTCTAGGCTTACTTTTTCTATTTCTCTTTATCTAAGCTCCTCTTACTCTTCTCCTACGCTAAGTATACTTCGATTAGGTCCTTTAAACCCTTATAGTCTACTTTATTAAGCTAGAGGTTATAGTCTTCTAGCTACTCCTTCTACTATACTAGGTACTAGTATATACTACTATATACTCTAGTACTCCTAATAGCCTTAACCTTATATTTACTATCCTCTTTAGTAAGGAGTATAGGATAGGTAGGCTCCTTACCTACTCGGCTATTCTATAGCTCTAGTAGCGAGGCGTAGAAGACATTGTAGATCTAGTACTAGGTAGGTAGTACTAAGCGATAAGCCTAATTACTAATTACGTCGAGTACCTAGAAAGGTCTAACAAACTAGGCTACTATTTTCTTCTTAGGTCTTAGTAGTTATAAGTTCTTAGTCGATAGTAGTACTATATTACCTATAGAGTATACTTAGCGCTTATACCGCGCGTTATAGTACTCTACTTGCTAGTTTACTATCTATTGCTAATTCTCTTTTAGCTTCTTACTTATATTACGTAGCTACTATATGCGCTCTATAGTAGCTAGTACTCTCTCCTTAGTAGACTTGTCCTAAGGCGCTAGTATTAGAGAAGGTTAGAAACCTAGTACTACCTAGAAAGATAATATACTAGTAATAGTATTATTATATACGTTACTTATATACTTAGCCTATAGTAATAGCTCCGCCTAGTTATTCTACTTATTATTATAGTAATACTAGAGGTACTATTCTAGAGTCTAATTTGCCCGCTCTATTTAGCT